>PVHY01003532.1:0-20977 GCA_004024945.1 Uropsilus gracilis | reverse complement strand
TTAGGAGGGAAGGCCTTTGACAGGCTCCGCCCTCATAAATCAGAATTGTGTTCTTATAAAAGACACTAGAGCGCCCCCTGCATCTTCTGTCGTGGGGAACATGAGAGAAGGCAGCCCTCTAAGAGCCAGGGAATGGGTTCTCCCCAGGACCCCATCCAACGGGCACCCCAGTCTCCAACTTCTAACCCCTAGGGCTGAAACATGAGCCTATTTATAAGCCACCCAGTCTTCTCACGGCAACCTGAACAGACAAAGGTATTGTCTGATGGAAATTTCCAAGCAACGAGAAGCAGAGGTTTTCTGCGAAGACAGTTCTCAACTTGGGCGAAATGCAATGATTCTGCTTCCCTGCCCGGCCCAGTCACACAGGCAGCCTCCCGCGGGGTCTTTGCCCATTCCGAGGACAGGACAGCACGTCACAGACACCAAACTGTGAGCATGCCACCTCCGGGGGAGTCGCTGAGCTGCTCAGGTCGCTGCATCTGAGAACCGAGCCCTCGTGCGGGGCCCTTCTGGAGAGTCACCAGCGCGTCTCGGTGCGGCAAGCGGAGCCGGGAAAGAGTGAAAACGGCCGTGACGTCCCAGCCGCCCCTCCCCGGCACACCCCTTACACGACTGTAGACACGCTGTCTTCAGTCTTCTTATCGCAATCTTCTTATTGTAAAGATGATTTCCCTGAAGCATTTTTAAGTGGGAGAGATTTCCTACAAGCTGGTGAAAAATCGCTCGCTACAGGAGATCCAGTTTATTGGCAGAATTCCAGCAACCCGCGTATTGGTAACTAGCTTGGTAATGAGTCTCTTCCATGTAAATTGGCTCATTATTATCAATTTTTGTCAGCTCTCGAGTGAATCTTGATCTGCTTCCCCACTTGGGCTCTGGCGCCGGCATGAGGCAAATAAAAGCATCCAGCCCCCTCTCCACATCAGGTGCTGGGGACCTCAAGCCGAGGGGGAGGGAGGGGGTGGGGGTGTCAGACTTCGTGTCATTAGAGCTTCGAATTTAACGTTCGGGAACAGAGAGATGTTAAGGAGACTTGCAATGAGGTGTTATAAAAACAGAGTTTGATTGAAAGAGCTGGCACGTAATGCAAATGAACACTTTGTCCCATGATTCATCGCTATCAGGAGAACTAAATTTGTACAGCCCAGAGGAGAGATGACTAATGGGAGGCATAATAATTGTCGATTTATACCTGCAAAGAATTAATCAAGAGGCTGGGAGGAAGCGAGAGCTTGGCGGCCACTACAGGTGTGTTCTGGGGGCAGGCCGTGCAGGGAGGAGCCAGGAAATCAGGCTAAGTAGCAGGAATAGCTGTAATAGTGCCAAGGCCCATTAGGCAGAGACAGTGCCTCCACTGCAGGAGGCTGTGGAATGATACTCCTGAAACTGCACAGCTTGGGGAATGTATGGCAGTTTTTGCAATGATTGGTGGGTTTGCTAATGCATCTGGCAGAGGCTGGGGCTGGATTGCCCACTCTGAATTCTAGTTTTCCTTTGCTTTATTCAAAAGCTTTCTCCACTGACCCAGTCTAACCCATCTCAGAGCATGCCTTCCGAGAGGTCCTTGTGTCCGGTGTAATGTGGGGGAAGCAGAGAGTATTTCATCCTGATTTTCAGGATGGCTTAGGGTGTTCTAGGCACATGCTGAAACATGTCATCAGGAAGTCTTTATTGAAATACCTCCCATATGCCAGGTGGTGAGTTTGGCATTGACCTTGCCATTGGGAGTTTGCTAATTGAAGGGAGGAGAGGGGCCTCAGAGGCTCAATGGAAAGAGAGGCTGGCCAGGCCCTCCTTGATGGAGAACTGAAACAGCTGTGACCAGCTGGGGTCTGGGATTTGCAAAGTAGACCCTGAATAAATAAACCCATTCCCTGTAAGACATCTGCAATTGGCCAAATGTCATTCAGAAATTCTGACCCCATGAGCGAATGTGTAATAGGTCTGTCAACTCCTTTCTGTGCCTCTTTGTTCTCACAGTGGTGGACCACCATTCAGTGAATGGGCTTATGCAGTGTTTTCAATGAATTGTCAACATTTACAATTGGGATACCACATAAATTCAGATTTGTTGGAAATTCAGATTCCCATATCTTTCCAAAACTTGAACTTGCTAACTTTACTAACATCTAACAGTCAACATCTAACAGTGGCTAAGGAGGGGCTGTCCCTTTAACTCACTATTTTGTTATAGTCTCCACTATTTCCTTTTGTATTACAGTTAACAAGTTTCTTTTGTTTGTTTTCCCATCCAGACTTCTTGGGGAACCTAATCTATTCTGTAGGAACTTTCACTATCTCTGGGTCAGCAATACAAGGCGACTGACTTGTATTAACTTAGGTTCCTGCAAAAAAATGCCTCTAACCAGTGATAACCCAATGTTTTAAGTTCGCAAATATCTTAGCAATAAAGACTAACTTAGAAAACATTTCTCTTTTACAAAGAGGAAGGAAACATATGATTGTCCTGTTTTGCATCCTTTAGGGCTGAGACTCTGAGTTCTTTCTTCTGCTCCCTGGTAATCCAGAGCTAGTATCTCTTGAGTTTGTTTGTTCCTTCCTAGTTCCAAGAGAAGTGCATCCCTTCACCTACTTCACCCTTCTCTGTGACCATCAGTAAACTAAAACTTCACATAGTAATTCAGGACAGTGGTTTTTGACCTGTATTTGTGAAAGTGAATTGTGCATTTAATACTTTTCAAAAGAAGCACAAGGAGGAACTATTGTAGCAATGAAGTACAAGAGGTGCCAGAGTAAGAGAAGCCGGTGGCAGCCTCTGCCCTGGGAGACAATTCAAGGAAAACACAAGGCAAGGTGTAGGCGGCTGGCAAGTGCATGGTGAGACAGCTCGAGACACATCACGTAGTGTGGACGGAGCATGTCTGAAGTCACTCATTTTCTGCCCCAGCATGAGATACCCTCTGGGGCCGCATTGTGCTGGGCATGGCAGGTGCAAGGAAGATTCAGGCCAGGTTTCATCTCCAGGAGTGGAGAAGAAAAATATCCTTAACAAAGAAAGACTGCAGCTTCCACTGGGAGGCACTGGACATATCTGTGGCACTAAATTTCAGCACAGTAATTTTCCTTGCAATTACTGAAAAGGGGGGAGTTTTTTAAAATAGCTTGCTATGTTGTGGCTACTGTGCCTGGATGGGTAGTAAATTTAACATAAAATTCATAAGTTTGTAATTTCATAAGTGCTGGAGGGATCATCCCCATTAGGGAAAGGTACAAAGAGGAAAAAGCTGAGACACATCATTTTGCTTTTCATTTCATTTGACCCTCTTGACCCCTGTCATTCACTCCCCAACTCCCACTCACTATCCCTGGTGACCAGCATTCTGTTTTCTCCATCTATGAGCCCAGATTTGCCTTCTTAAATTCCATATAAATGAATCACGCACTATTTGTCCTTCTCTGTCTTACTTCACTTAGCATAATGCACTGGAGGTTCATTCCATGGTGTAAACAGCAAGATTTCATTTTTTATAGCTGAAAAATATTCCACCATTTGGTACATATTGCAATTCCTTTCTCCGTACATGAATACTTAGGTGGTTTCTGTTTCTTGGTTGCTGTAAGTAATGCCGCAGTACACAAGAGATTACAAAGATCTTTTTTAGTTAGTTTTTTTCATTTTCTTTGGATAAATACCCAGAAGTGGAATTGCTGGATCATATGGTAGCTCTCTTTTTGAATTTTTTAAGGACCTTCCACACTGCACAAATTTTCCCATAATGCTGCACTATTTACATTCCCAGCAAAGAACATGAGGGCTCCCTTATCACCACATCTTTGCCATCACTTGTTATTTCTTATCTTTTTTTGATAATTGTTACTCTCACAGGCATGAGATGATAGCCTGTTGTGGATCTTATTTGCATTTTCCCGATGATTGATGATCTTTAGCACCTTTTCCTAGACCTATCTTCTAATCTGACTTTCTTTTTTAATTGGATTTTTTTTTTGAATTTCATTTTATTTTATTTTTTTGAAACTAGGTCTCACTATTTTTGCCCTTGGAACCCCAGGCTCTTGTTGCCCAGGGTACCACAGACTCAAGCAATTCCCAGCCTCAGCTTCCCAGTAGCTGGGATTACAGGTGCGCACCACCACACCCAGCTGTTTTTTTTGGAACTAGGTCTCGCTACAGGCCCCAGGCAGGACTTGAACCGTGATCCCTAGCCCCGGCCACTTCATAGGCTGAAGCTTACAGGCATGAGCCACCATGCCTGACTTTTTTTTTTTAAATTGTTTTATTTTTCTGTAGTGGAAATTGCTTACTTAAAACATTATAATGTCACAGCAACAGAAAGTCTACTTATGATATATTCTTTAAATTATCCATACCAAACTAGCTGCTTTAGAGAATGTTTTGAACTGTATCAATGATTTAAAAAGCATACAAACACAAAGACTATGAACTTTCCTCTTTCAAAAGAAATGTTACCCTCTTCACACATCTTTGGTATCAGTTTTGGTCGCTTCCTGTCTCATTCAATGATCCTTTTGTTCTGATCTTTTTCAGTGGGTGACTCCCCTGTGTATAGCACTGTAGTCTCTACAGTAGGAGGGCCCTCTTCTTATCTTCTCATCTGTCTTCTGATCTCCGCAGCCCCCATGCACACCTTCTTATAGCAGTAGCCACAAAGAACTTGCTTCTGTTTCAGGTGACCCTATTCAGGACAAAAATCTATATTGTTCTTAACTTCAGTAAGCTTCTGTGGGTTATCCCCTCCACCTGTTAACTTCAGTGCTGCATCCATTTTTGGGAGCTATCATTCAAAACATACTATCCAAAGGACTGGAACTCTCCTTACTTCCATTGGTATCGTTTGTTGGCTCTGTAAATATAGCTGGATCTTGGACTGTTAATACTGGTCCCCATGGAGAAATAGGAAGGCCCAGCCAACTGTGCCAAAGTTTCCAATGCTCATATTCCCAGCAGTTGTGGAGCCTGACCCCGGGCCCGACCATGGCGGAAGTACCAGTACCAGCAAGGTGGACGCCATCTTCGGAGCCTGCAAGCCCACCTTAAATGGAATTTTTTCTTGTTATAAGTTACGTTTGCATTTTGGATATTAGCCCCTTGTCAGGTATATACCTTGCAAATGTTTTCTGCCACTCTATAGGCGCTCATTCCATCTTCTCAGTGGTTTCCTTTCCTTTGCAGAAGCTTTTGAGTCTGCTGTAGATCCATTATTTTATTTTTGCTTTTGTTGCTTTTGCTTCTGGGTTCAGATTCAAAAACTCATTGCCAAGACCAATTTCAAAGAACTAACCAAATCAATGTTTTCTTCTAGTATTTGATGGTTTCAAATCTTTGAATCTTTCATCTCTTTTGTAAAATTTTGTGTGTGGTATAAGATAATTGGTGAGTACCTGTTGGCCATTCAGTTTTCCCAGTAGCACTCTGAAAAGATTGTCCTTTCCCTATTGTGTATTCTTGACTCCTTTGTCAAAAATGATTGCCCACATATTCATGGATTTATTCAGGGCTCTCTATTCTGCTCCATTGATCCACATGTATATTTATAACCAATACTACATTATTTTGTAAGCGTTGAGATACATGATTTGGTGTTGAAATGTGATTTGGTCATGATAGGGCTAGACAAGGATAAAGACAGAGATCACCTGGGAATAGGGGCTGAGGCTGGCCTGCTGGCTCTCACCATGTGACAAGACAATGCTTATAAAACCCCATCCTGGGGACACCAGTCTCACTCAGGCTGTGCCTCTAGGATGGCAGGCAGGGAGGCCCCAGCTCTTGCAGATCTTGTAGCTAGAAAGCAGGAACTGGGGGTGCCTCAGCTGTTGCTGCCCCAGGCAGGCTGGGGGGATGACACAAAGCCCACAAGTGGGTGAGCTGCAGGCCCAAAGGGCATGTTCCACTATCCCTCCAGCTGGACTCCCCTATGATTCCTGGGGGTGTCCGTATGCTTGAAGTGGGAGCAGAGATGCTTTGCTTGTCCGTGGTGGTGTTGACAGTCCAGGAGGTCAGAATAAATTGCCCCCAAAATGACTGAAGAGTAAAAGAAGCAACAGAATCATTTACCCACATGACATCCAGACCATTCTGACTCCTCCTTCTCCATTTACAATGACTACACTGCAGGGCAGCTGACCAAACATGAGGCAAGGGTGGGTGACAAATGCAGAGACCAGGAGCGAACTTGGATCTGTGTCCCAGGCCCTTTCTTCAGACTCTCTCCAAGTGCCAGGTCCCTCCCCACTCCCAGGGGAGACTTTGTTTCTGCAGCATCAATGTTCCTGGAAGAACTGGAGATTAAACTCAGGGACTTCAATTTACATCCTCTCCTATCCATACATGCCCACTCAGATCTGCTTCCTGCCAGTAACCTCTTCCATATCTTTTAAGGGTTACAGATCCCAAGCTTGTCCATAGACAGTCTTTTTAAAGATAACATTGCCAATTGAAACAACTTTGAGAAATGATGTGGTGAGCGAAATGAAACGGGCTTCTCTGCTATAGGACATCAGAGCCCCTGATGTGCACAGAACCAATGATGTCACTTGTGGGACACTGAGTAAAAAAACCACAGGTCTCTGACTCAAAAAGATATCAAGAATTGCAGAGTTCAGTAACAGAGTCTGAGGCCAGGCCAGGCTAGGAGGCTGCAGCTGGGGCTGGAGTGGGGTTACCCTTTGCGTGAGCTAAAGGCCTTACATGAGCTGGGTGAGGAGGGAGGTGGGACAAAATCAGGAATTTCCTTCAAGTCTGGAATTACACTTCCACTGAACACACACAGGAAAACACCACATCAAACCCGATTCTCAACCTCCTCCTCCTCTTCTCTTTTTTTAAAAGAGACTAGGTCTTGCTATGTTGCCCTCGAACAAATAGACTCAAGTGATTCCTCGTCTCAGCCTCCCAGTAGCTTGGACTATAGGCGTGCACCACTCTGCCTGGCTATTTTTTGAGGCCTCTCAGTAGCTGGGATTAAAGGCACATGCCACCACACCTGGCTATTTTTTTCAGAGACTAAGTCTTGCTATGTTGTCTGGGGTTGTCTCGAACCCACAAACTCAAGTAATTCCTAGCTTCAGCCTCCCAGTAGCTTAGATTATAAGCATGTGCCACCATGAACAGCTTCCTCTTCTCTTTAAGACTCAAATATATGGGGGCAGTTGGTAGTTTAGACCCCATGGGACAGCGCTACATCGAAAGACAAAAACCTTCTGCTTCCTGCCTGGTCTATTTCATTTGTTAGATCAGTTGCAGTTTTTGTAATTGGGGAATGTTTTGCAAAGTGAGATCCTCCAGTAATTTCTGCTTATTCCTTACTTTGCTCTAACCTTTTAAATAAAACCCAATGTCCCTGAATTACCAAAACAAATTTCAGACAATAATAGCATACAATTTACAGTAATAGAGGAACATAACAAAAAATCGTATACCTTGACCAGGGACGGCGCATAATTTTGTAATTAGAAGGCCAGCACTGCTAATGGGCTGCCAGTCTCCTGTTTTATTCTGCTTTTCAGGGTGGCCCTGTGACACTCCTGAGGGCTTGGTGTCCCTGTTTATGGTTGTGCAGGGAATGGGGGTGGGAGGTAGGAATTCGAGCCCTCAACTCTGAGTCATTTGAAAGTGGGTGGAGAAGGGGGGTGACCAACCCATCACGCCCTCTTCCCTCCGGGACCCTACTCAGGAGGGCCAGGCCCAGCTAGCTCTGTAGCTCTGACTCACCACCATGTCTAGGCTCCCACTCCTGAGGTCTTCTGGGTGTCCTAGTCAGCTCTTCACCACGCCTCCCCACCCCCATCCTCCCACCTCCCTTCTTGTCTTAGGGCGTCCTGCTGAAGGTTGTCTCTGCACAGAAGTCAACAGTCCAGCCCTAAGCAGGCGGAGGTTGGCCCTGGGATGGCCAGTTCCCAGGATCTGGAGCTGCCTCTCCCTGCCTTACCCCACCCTCCACATGCCCTTCCACCTTGAAGGTATATGTTGTGTTTCTACTGAGAGTCACTCGTGCGCCAGAGTCCTGAGGATGATTTTTGCAGGGGCTCACAGCTCCCATCCTTGAGAAGTTTAACTGTAGCTGGGAGGGAGGAGAGCAAGCAGCTGACAGGCCAATCTGAATCATTGCTCTGCTTCAACCTCTTCAGGGCCCCCCCTCTGGCTGCTCAAGTTCTCATGTGTCAGTCACTTCTAGGCACTTGAGATCTGACCTGCCAGAACGCTTCTGTCATAGTTTCTGCCCCAACCCCAGCTCCACACACTTCACTCCACCCTGTCACACACATAGCTTTTCCCTATTCCCAACTTTCTGTTCAAGTTGCCTTTCCACGATGCTCACCTAGGTGAGATGGCCCCGCCCTTGTCTCTTAAGATCCACTCAAGCCTCAGCTCCTGCAGACATTTTCACAATGACCACCTTGAAGCCTGGACAAAATGACCACTTCCTGCCACATTTGTACCTGTACTGGGCCCAGCAGAGGTGCCTGAACAGACCTGGCCAGTAGCTCCTTGTCTGGTGTGTTTCTCCCACCAGCCCAGAGGGCAGGACCTAGAGAATAGAGGCTCCTAACAAAGATCTGTCCTATGGACCCTCAGAACCCTAGTCCCACGGGGTTAGAGTGAGTTCTCTAGGCAGGATCCAAGCTGAGGCATGACAGCTAGGACCCCCAGTCCTTCCTCTTCCCTCCTCCCAGTACATCACATCTTCTTCCTCCCCTTCCCTGCTCTGCCCTCATGTGGGGATCTCAGCGTCAACATCAGTATGTGAGAAGGCGGAGAAGAGAAAAAGGAAATCGCAATCTTAAGGGTGACAGCCCTGAAATGTTCAGTTTGAAAACTGCCTGGGGATTCAACTTCACATCCTCGGCAAAATAGATGCAAATATGTATTCTAATTCCATGCAAATTCACTGGTGAATCTCCTCACTCATTACTGGTGCCTGGTGAGATGCAGTCCTGGGGTGACAGGACCCGCCCTCATGTTCCCTGCTCCCTCCATGGTGCCCATCCCAGATCTGAGCTCCAGACAAGAAGAATCAGCAGAGAATAGCTCCCAGAGGAGGAGACATCCTAAGGGAAAGTCCTCTGGAGACTGCTTAGTGTGAAGTCTTCTGGGGAGGATCCTGTGAGTAGCAGGCACCCTGGGGGAAGGAAGATGGGCCCAGTGTGAGCTCCAGGGGGGAGCAGAAATGCTGGGAGAGCAGAAAGAAGAAAGCTTCAGGGAGGAGATGCTGCAGGGCTCATTGCAGATGCAGAAGAATGAGGACGCCAGATTGGCTCTGAGTGGAGGAGGAGAGGAAATGAGAGGCAGACAAGTTCACGTTCCTAGGGCTCCTCCTGAAATCTCTGGGGACTTCTAAGGGTCCTGGACATCTCTGAGGCAGGAAAGGTAAGCTTTGACCTTGATCCCAAGCACAGGAATAGACAACCTCCCTGGAGGTGTTCCCCACGGTCCTGTATCCACCATCCTTGTGTTTGGGCAGACACTGAACAAGCCAGGGCCTGGCAGACACATTGTTCTTTTCTGCTGAGTCAGCATAGCAGGGCTGACAATGGCATGCAGCCATTAGTAAAATGGCTCAGTTGGAAGACAAGCGCTTCTGTGGCCTCCTTGCCAATGGGTGGCACGGGGCTTGCTTGTGTCAGCACCGGGGACAGCTCCCACAGACTTTCCTTCCAACAAGTCCCCGGGGACTTGGCCCAGCACATGCACGGGGGACCTGGGAGAATTCCCTAGTTAAGATTATAGGCAATTACATCCCTATAATTAAGATTGCAGGGCGAGCACACCCCAGGCTCCAGCTGAGTTCTTTCTTCTTAGCCAAAGCACCACTCAGTCGGAATAAGACTCTATCTGATATTTTTAACAGAGCAGGATAAACATATTTACCACCTACCAACTACCAGCTACACACCAGACATTGTGCACATTCTACATTAACCATCACCACAGCCTTGTAACTAAGTCAATCTCACTACACAAGCAAGGAGACCAAAGATCAGAACAGTTAAGGAACCTGCCTAAGGCCACACAGCAGGAAAAGAGGAACTATGGACCTGTCCAAAGATTGTTGTCTGCAAGATGTGAGGCCCTCCCTGTACCCCCCTCCGAGTGGCAGGTGGGCCCACACTGAGTGTGGTCTTAATGGCACCTTTAAAAAGCTGAGGGAAGGGAGGGGTCCCAGATCAGTTATGGCAGGGAGGCTCTATTGCAACTGGGGATGGTTCCCAGGGATGGAAAGAACTCACTAAAGGACAATTTTCCTGATAACATAATTAACAACCTGGCTATTTCTGTGTTCGTGGAGAGAAGGAAGGGCAAGAATGCCACCTCATGAATTTTGTGCCTTTTCAGGATGCTTTCTCAAGCTTGCCTTGGCCAGCAGGTGCTCATTCCCCTTCAACTACACACTGACCTCACAGTCCCCGCTGTGTATGGAGAGGGCAGCCTCCCTTGCATCCCATCCTTGAGGAGTGCCCAGTGTCCGCAGTGACCTGGAGCTCCAGCCCTTCTAGTAGCCTCCTCTGATGAAGAATCACCCTCTGAAGCCCAGATCACAGGCTCAGCTCTCGCCGCAGGCTTCTGGTCAGGCCTGATCAATCCAGGCACCACCTTCCCTGCCAAGGTCACTGGCTCAGGGTAGACAGATGGCCCTAATGGTCAGAACTTCAGCTTCAGACTTTTGGAACCATTCAAAAAGGAGTGTGTTTCCCCTGAGTGGTGCCACGAGGGGGCCCTTCTGCCCAGGGAAGATGATGTGGGAGCTGATGGGATGGAGGCTGCACACCTTGTGCTGGGAGTCCTATGCCACATGCACTGGGCCTTCCAGTTAATGGGAAGTAATGCAATCTGCTCACTGGAGCCAGCTCAAGCACTCACCCTGAACTGCCAGCCCATGCAGACAAAGCACTTTGAACAATCTCCTCTCCCAGCTTTGCTTCTGCTGTCTTGTTGGCTCCAAGTTCAACTTCCCAGGCTACAGAAGCCCTGCCACTATCAGGGCACATCTCTCGACCCTCTATCCCTACTCTGGTTCACTTCAGCTCTGCAAGCCAGACTTTTGCTTTTCCTTATACCCAGCTCCTTGACCTGAGACCTAGGTCTTGCCTCCAATTGAATACAGCACCCCCCCAATGCTAGGTACACAACAGATTTAATTGTGCCCCCAATACAGTAGCAGCGACAACCAGGGGATACAGATTCAGCCTTCAGGAGGTGAGATGCCAGATCCTCCTGATCTCATCTTCATGCCACAGGTGCCCTGACGAGATGTAGGTGGCTGGTCATAGGCGTCTGTCTTCACCTTCCTTGCCAACAGTGTGTGAGGGCATGACTAGAGTCCCAAATAGGAACATTCCATTCATGGTAAAAATTGTTGATCTTCCATCTGTAGTGATTCCCCTGAGACTCTGCCAGTGATCAGAACTGCTATTCTATGTAGGTAATTAGAGAGCTGGAGAGGGAGGAGAGGAGGAAAATGAGAAAGAATAAGAAAAAAGAGAGAATGTGCAGAGTTGCCAATCCATGGCAAATAGCACCAGTTTTCCTGGGGGTAGAGTAGAGTAGCATAGCATAGAGTAGCGTAGTGTAGAGTAGAGTAGAGTAGCGTACAGTAGAGTAGCGTAGGGTAGAGTAGAGTAGTATAGAGTAGAGTAGCATAGGGTAGAGTAGCATAAGGTAGAGTAGAGCAGCGTAGCATAGCGTAGAGTAGCATAGTGCAGAGTAGTGTAGAGTAGCATAGGGTAGAGTAGAGTAGCATAGCATAAAGTAGTGTAGTGTAGTGTTGAGTTAGCATAAAGTAGCATAGAGTAGCATAGAGTAGCCTAGCATAGAGTAGCAAATCGTAGCATAGAGCAGTGTAGCATAGAGTAGCGTAGAGTAGCATAGTGTAGAGTAGCATAGAGTAGAGTAGCATAGAGAAGCATAGGGTAGAGTAGAATAGCATAGAGTAGCGTAGAGTAGAGTAGAATAGCGTAGAGTAGCGTAGAGTAGCATAGGATAGAGTAGAGTAGTATAGAGTAGTGTAGAATAGAGTAGCATAGAGTAACATAGGGTAGAGTAGAGTAGCGTAGAGTAGTGTAGCATAGAGTAGCATAGCGTAGAGTAGCGTAGCGTAGCATAGAGTAGAGTAGTGTAGAGTAGCATAGCATAGAGTAGAGTAGCATAGAGTAGTGTAGCATAGAGTAGTGTAGCATAGAGTAGCGTAGAGTAGTATAGAATAGAGTAGAGTAGTTTTCCATTAACAACAGAATACAAATAGCAACACAGCTGGTGAACAAAATAGAAAAGAAAGGAATCTGGACCCTGACAGGCAACTTACTTGGGCGACAGGGGTGCATAACTTAACCTCTGGGAGCCTCCGTTTCTTCATCTATGGAGCAAGAATAATACCTCTTCTCTATAATGGAAATTATTCTGTAGTTAAGTTCATACCACTTCTGTTCCTTTAAAACTTACTTAGCCTATGCCACTGGTTATGGATGAGGACAAAAAGTGCACACAGGTGGTGGGATAAATGAGTAAGATGTTAGGGTGTGAGCAATAGGGAGGTGTGAGGACTGTGGCAAATGGAAGGGAAAGCAACTAGGCTACCCTGTGAGACCAAGGCTCACTGTTGATAGAAATTCTAGTATTTTTAGTAGCAAACAGAGAAGTTGATTTTTACATAAAATCTCTATTTTTAAGTTGGCAATTAATTTTAAAACTTATAAATACTTTATGAGAAGCCAAATAGTGGATTCGCACGTTGAATGTCCCCCAGGCCACCAAATTGTCTAGCATTACATTTCCCTGCTTTGGTTCCTTTTCAAAGGTCTGTAAGGCTTGCTGATTTTAAGATCAAATCAACAGCTCAACATGTGCCTCAGTTGTAGAGGGCAGGGGGCTTCTCCTGCCATCCTGCTCTGCCATAGTGAATCCCATCAGGGATACTGCACTGTCCCTGCCTCAGGCAGACTGGCTATAGAACCACCTGGCCCTATAGCAGAGGTCTTTGGAGGTGAAGAGGAGTGCTGAAAAATAATTTGCATATTGTCCTAAGGTGAAATTGGATGCTTCTGTCAATTCTTGTTTCCTGACTCTTACAAGCTCCGCAAATTACACGCAGCGTAACCGTCGTTGCCTTCTCGGTCGGTGACAGGAACCTCAGCCAGCTGCAGGGAACAGAACGGTAATCATCCCGACAGCACACTGCTTGCCTCCACGTGCACCCTCTACATACACCATTGTCTGGCCTCACTTTGTCACCATCAAAGATGCCGCCTTGTGTGCGTTGTCTGCTTAAAAACTTGCTGAGCTAGGTCTTGTCTTCAGTATCCTCATTACCAAAGAATAATAATAAATTAGGTGGGAGGAAGCATGGAGGTGATGGATGGGTTTATAGCATAGACGGTGGTGATGGTTTCACAGATGTAAATTTATCTTCAAATCCATCAAGTTGTAGACATTAAATATGCACATTTTTGTGTGTGTCAATCATATATCAAAGGGATTGTTTTTTTCAGTTTCTTCTCAGGGACAGGTTCCTTTAATTTCAAAGACTTTGGTCTTATATTTCCTTCCCCACTCCCCTTCTCTGTCCTCCACACTCTCCTTTCCCCAGTGTCCAACTGTGCCCACAAACTGGTTCTCTGTGGGAGAAGGAAGATCCTTCTAGAACCTTCTGGCTGAGACTTCAGATGTTGGGGTCTGTGAGCTGAGGAGTCATCAGTGGCAAGGGGGTTTCTTATTAGATTTCTGGATTCTGTTCTTTTCTCTAAGTGGCAGCAAAAGCAAGTCACCTGGGCACAGAATTGTTGAAGCTGATGAATTTCCATGACTCCACGGCCCCGTTCAGGTTTCCTTGGAGAAGGGGGCCCCTCTGCGGTCCATGTACTGTGTCCTCAGACCCCCCACCCTGCCAATCTGGGCTGCAGGGGTGCCAACAACATGGGGGAATGAACTGGCTCCCAGGAACTGGATGCCTGAGTGTGTCCAAGCCCAGCTTTCTCTCACTAACGATTAAGAATCTTAGGCTCGTGTTTCAACAAAAAAAGAACTATATTAAATTAGCATGTATGACATGTCAGATAGGCCAAAATTAGGGCATTTAC
The DNA here is from genome assembly GCA_004024945.1 of Uropsilus gracilis. Classification (NCBI taxonomy): domain Eukaryota; kingdom Metazoa; phylum Chordata; class Mammalia; order Eulipotyphla; family Talpidae; genus Uropsilus; species Uropsilus gracilis. The sequence continues at coordinate 6,901 of PVHY01003532.1, read as the reverse complement.
TGAGACATTGTGTGGGCAGCCCCAGGCACCACCCTCTGCTCAGGGCTGGGGAGGGGGTGGTTTTGCAGAGAATGGGGTCATTCTCTGCAAATGAATGAAGAGGGCCTGTGTTGAGGGCCTCTTCCCAGAATTGGGTAGGAGCCCGTTGTTCAGCACCACATGATTGGCTTTGCCCAGTCAAATATGAAGGTGTCTCTGTGGTTGGAAACTTTCAGCATCACCCCTTCTTGGTCCCTCTACTGCGGATCATCCCACTGCAACCCACTGCCACTGTGCTGTCAGTCTTCATCTCGGGTAGGCAGTGCCAAAGGGCGTGCCCAGAACCCACGGAGGACAAGTATCCGCAAGAAATGAACCTTGTTTACTCAAACTGGGGAGATTCGGGATCCTTCACAACGCCATCTGGCTCACCTGCCTGATAAGAAAATATAATCAGGCAATGTTTATCAGAACCCAAAACATACCTTTGGTCCTTCAGTTTTACTTTTATGGCTTTGATGCCGTTCCTTCTATGCAGGAGCAAAACGAAGGATGGCAAGGACAGCCTGGGTGCAGCGTTTATCTAGCCAACGTTGAAAACCACCTCAGATTCTGTTGGAGTCTGACTGTAATTTAGTATTTAATAAACCTAAGACCTTGCTTCAGTCCAGGGCCACCTTGCATTACACTGATGTTTCTTTTCTACTCTCTCCACCTGTCACCTCTTGTGTCCCCATGTCCCTTTCCTCCTGCTCCCCATTAACCTCAGAACCCTAAAATGTTGGTTGATGTCCAGTAGTTTTGGGAAGTGTTTTACCTTGTCAACTGTCTGTCACATGAACGTCCAATATTTGTTTTTATCCTTATGACTTGCTTTGCTGCAGACAATTTTTTCAAATTCTCTCTATCTTATAAAAAATGACTGTGTTTCACCTTTCTTGTGGTTATATGCTGGATCTTTTTGATCTGTTCATCCACTGAAAGAGATTGAGGCTGTTTCCATGTTCTAGCTATTGTAAATAATGCTGCTGTAAAAAATGTGGAACATATGGGGGGGGATGTTGACAGTTTCATATGCTTTGGAATTATGCCCAATAATTCCCAATAAGAGTAGGACTGCCAAGGTAGATGGTGTTTTCATTTTTAACTTTTTAAGATAGATCCAGATGAATTTCCAACAGTTCCATCCCATCAATAGTGTGGTGGGGCTCCTACTTCTCTGGAGGACAAGTCCCCAGCATTTGTTTGACAGTCTTTTTGATTTGTGCCTTTTCAAGGGTGTGAGGTGGTATCTCATTATAGTTCTAATCGGCATCTTTCTTACCAGGAAAATGATGTTTTTGCATATGTAATTTTGCCTTCTAGAATTCATACTCGTAAATTGTTTACTCATATCTGCTGTATTAGTTTTTCTTTAAAAGTTTGATAGGATTCATTTGTAAGGCTATCCAGCTTTGTGTATTGGAAATTTATTATTATTATTATTATTATTACTATTATTATTCTTTCAATTTCCATGTTTCTTCCAGGGTTAGTCTTGGTGAATTAGGTTAATCTAGAAATTTATCAATTTGTTCAAGGTATTATATTTATTGGTCTGTGTATGTTCATAGCAATCTCTTATAAGTATTGCATTTTTGTGTTACCTGTGGTAATTTCTCCTCTTTATTTGTGATTGTGTTTATTGATATTTCCTCTCTCTCTCTTTTTTTGTAAGATTATGTAGATATTTATCTATTTTGTTTATTTTCTCAAAGAACTAATTCTGGTTTTATTGATTACTTTTGTATATATATATATTTTTTAGGTCATTCATCTTAATTATTTCCCTCCTATTAATTTTACGCCCTATTGTTTTTCTTTTTCAAGTTGGTTTTGGGTATGATATTTGGTTGTTTATTTGGGCCTTTTCTTCCTCTTAAATATGGGCCTGAATTGCAACTATCTTCCTGCTTAAGCATGCTTTTGCTGCATCCCATAGATTTTGTTGACTTGTATTTTCATTTTCAAGGTTTTACTTTTATTAATTTCTGCTTTTATTTCTTCCTTTATACAATTTCTATTAAGCAGCATGTTTTTTAATCTCAATGTATTCAGTTTCTTCTGCTTTTTTTTCTCTTATAATTGATTTCTAATTTTATGGCATTGTGGTCAGATAATTCAGTCTTTACGGCTTTATCAGCAATTGACTTGTGTCTCAAGATATGGCCAATTCTTGATGATGTTTCACGTGCATGTGAAAAAAATGTATTTGGGGTGAAGTATTCTATAGATGTTCCTACAAATCTGTTAGACCTGTTTGGTTTCACTTCTCATTTAAAGCTGTTTTTTCTTTGTTTTCACTGTCTTATTGACCTGTCCATTGTTGTAAGTGGAGTATTAAGGTCCCCTAATATTACTATGTGATTATCAATATATCTTTAGTTCTGTAATTGTCTTATGTATCTTATTATTTGATTCTTCTATGCATATTATAGGTATTATTTCTTCTTGCTATGTTAGATCTTTAATGATAATTTAGTGTCCTTTAATTCTTTTTAGCTTTCTTACTTGTAAGTCTACTTTAGCAAGTGTAAGGACACCTTTTCTTGGTTTATTTGTCCTTTTGGTTGGTTGGTTTTAGTTGTCATTGCTTATATATTGTTTTTCAACTTTTAATTCATTCTCTAAGCTTGTTAATTTTGGTAAAATGAGTTCCTTGAAAGAAGCAGAAAGTTACATTTTGTTTTGAAATCCATTCAACTACTGGTGAGTTCAAGTGATTTACATGTAAGGTGATTATTAAGATATATGCTTATTGTCATTTTGCGATGTTTTAGGGGTCTTTTGTTTGCTTCAGCTGTCTTTTTTTTTCCTTAGGGCCTCCTATAATGCTTATGTTCCATTTCCATTTGCTTATGTGTTAGTTCTATTATATATATTTTTTTGATCTGAATATTCTACTTAGCATATAACGAACTACTTATGTGACCCATTGGATGATCTCTGCCTATGTCTAATGGTTCACATTGTTACTTTTCTCCTCCTTTTGCGTGACAAGTACTTTAAGTGTATTTTGCCTCAATATCCATTGTTGTGTTGATTTATAATAACCCCTTTAGGATTTCTTTCATGTGTAGCTTGGTATTGACAACACCTTTTAGTTTTTGCTTTTTGGTGAAGCTGCTTTCTCTTTCTTCAATCTTGACTGCTAAATCTTTCTGGGTAGAGGATTCTAGACTAGAAGACTTTTTCTTACATACTTTGAATATCTCTTCCCAGTTCCTTTGTGCTTGTAAGTTTCTGTTGAAAATCTGCTGGTAGTCTGATTCGTACTACTTGTTTTGATATTTTTAGTATTCTGTCCTTAGCATTGGTTCTTGACAGTTTTATTATTATGTGTCTTGGTGTATGTCTATCTGGTGTTATTTTGTTTGGATATATTTGGACCTCTTGCATCACAACTTCTGGTTCATTTCCCAGAGTGAGATTATTTTCAGTGATTATTTCTTTAAATAGGTTTCCTATGCCTTTCTCTTTTTCTGGGATACAATTTATACACACATTATTTCTCTTTAAATTGTCCCAGGGAGCCTTCATACTGTTTTCATTTTTTTATCCTTTTTTATCTATCTTGTTCTATTCTTGAATTCTCCAGCATTGTTTTCAAGTTCAGTAATTCTCTCCATTACTTCTATTCATCCACACAAAGCCCTCAATTATAGTTTTTAAAATCAGCTCTAATATTTAACTGCATTATGTCTGAATGTAACCTCTTCATATTTTCATTATTTTTCTTTTGTTGTTTTATATCCTTCATTGTTGTTGTTGCTTTTAATTTCCATCAGTATTGCCCAAACTATTACCCTGAATTCCCCTTCTGCCATGCTTCACAACTTCTCTGAGTTGTAGCTTCTTTTTGTTCTAGCATTTGTGCTATGTTCTTTTGTTTCCTCAATTTCAATTTTGTTTGGTTTTCAGCAAAGGTAAGTTTTCAGTTATTGCTTTGTAGTTTTTGGAGCACGCAGCTGGTATCAACATGGGGTGGTAGGTCTAAAAGAGAACTGGGGCAACAAACATCAAGGGTCTCCTCCAGTAGACTCAGGAATTTGAAGTTACTGTTATAAAACATCTTTGTAGGGGTGGTAAGCATTTTGGATGTCTTGGCCAAGGATAGGGGGTGGAAGATCTTTTGGATGTCTCACTTGTCTCACCTGGGGGTTAAGGATGGCAGATGTTTCATATTTCTCAACTTGGATTTAAGTAGTAGTCTATTCTGTAATGAATCTACATGTTCTAACCTGATTAGACTATAGCTTTCTGTTTTATAAGTCTCAGATCCAAACTAGTAATCCTATCTCTGTGACTTCACCTCTGTAGCTCTCCTGCAGTGCTTCATCCTGTGTGCCTGGTCATGCACCTCTTTATCCAGTAGAGTCTGGGTTTTAGAGCCCCAGTATGGGCATGTGCCCATGTCAATAGCTACAGGGGGTTCTTTGTCTCTGTCACTCCTCCCTCTTGTGCATTCTGCTTCTCCATACTACTTGCAGTACACTTAAAGTTGTTCCTACCCCTTTTAGTCAGGCTGTTTCTCCTATTGGTAATTAATTTTTCCATCAGGGTTTTTGGCATTGTTTTTGTTATGTGTGTATAGAGAAGTGATCCTGGTGTTCTCATTCTGCTAGATTCCCTACACTGGAGTTTTGAGTCCATTTTACAGATAAGTAATTGAAGACTCAGAATAGTTAACAACAAACACAAGGTCCCAAGTTTCTTTGTAAAAGAACCGTGTCCCAACTCTATCTGACTCCAAAAACATTTATTTTCACTCCATGCACTATAAGCAGTAAGAATGGAGAGCTCAAAAGCATAATAAGTGAGATTTTTATGATATAATAAGAAATACTTCCCAAGATACACTGTAAAGTAGAAAAAAGCAAGATGCAGAACATGTCATATGTACTCTTCGCATAAAGAACATACATATGTGTTCATATGCATATCTGTATCTACATGCTTATGAATGCATTGACTAATCTGCAGTTAGCCACAGGAGAAAAGACTGGGTGATGGGTTCCCTCTGGGAAGGGGAATGAGAGAGTGGGAGGAAAAAACTCTGTCTGTGGCCTCCCATTATTTTGTGACCAAATAGTTTATTTTAAACAAGAATTATTTATTCTTTAACTACATAGAAAAATGGACATATTTTCAAGAAACTAATGAGGAGACCCACCCACAATGCAGAGGAACAGAGAGGCTGAGCTCAACCTTACTCCTAAAAACAACTGAAAATAGAACTGATAACAAGCTCTTAGCAAAAACCAGAAGCTTTGAACCAGCTATACAACATCAGCACTTCTCCAGGATGCCCGAGAAGCAAAAAATAAAAAGAGGAGGAATTCATGCACTGTAGGCACCGACTGGCCAGTCAGGGAAGCCCAGGCCAACAAGCCAGCAAACATCTTGCAGTCCAGACTGAGTTCCAGCCCAGAACCCACAGCACCGTACCACACAGCTGGAATCTTCAGATAACTCTAAGTGAACAACCAAGTTCACAGCAACAGAGGTTAGATCCAAAGAGCCGACAGGACCTTATCTTATTTTCTTTAAACACCTGGGACCCCACCCTCAATGGCAACCATTGTTCAAGTTAGAAGAGGCACAGGACAAATGCACACAGGTGACCCCAGGGACTAACAGTAGCCATCATCCATACGTAGGGTTTCCCATACTCTAAAGTATGCTGATGAGGTCGCTGTAGTGGATGCGCAAGCAGATTCTGAGGAGAATTTATCAATCAGCCTAAAGGAACTACTCAGTGGGCCAGAATTTACACAGTTAGACACTAGTACCTCTCAGCAGACCAGGCTCCACACTAGCAGTGCAATACCTAGCAGTGCAATACCACACATAGGACCCAAGACCACCCCAGGCTGAGATCTGGGATCCCACTCTACACAGAGGAGGTTGGACAGCCTGGAGCTTCTGGGGAAAGTCACTGTTCATAGCAGCATTTGCCACAGCAGAAACATGATCAGGTGAGAGATATAGGAATCCCACACCTAAGCCCCTCCCACCAGTGTTCCCTGACACTCTGTAAAAGTGCATGGAAACCCCATCCACTGGCATTAGCCAACTGGCAAATGCAAACCCAGCTGGAAAATGTGGGAACCCCCACTCTCTAAGTCCAGTAGCCCACCACAACCTGGTAGGAGTGATGAAAGTCCTGCCTGTCATAAGCAGTGGCCCAGTCAATGGGAGCTAAGGGAGGATCTGTAGGTATCCACACCTCTACCCCTGCCCACCAGCTACTGGTACCCAGGCACTCAGTAGATACATCCATGATCCAGCAAGATCACCAAGAAATCGTGTCTGCCACCATCAGTGGTACAGGGACACCATGTTTAGAACAAACCTGAAAGCAAATGATGGGAAGAAGGAAAACCACAAATGATCAAACTCACCCTCCTGAGAGCAATGCCTCACAGAAAGAAAGTCGGCACACAGAAATCAGCAGCACAGACACAGAAGAATATCTTGGCCTAATAGAAAAAGAATCCTCTAGCCTCTTCAGTAAATGGTGCTGGGAAAACTGGATCAAAACTTGTAAAAAAATGGACCAGTACAACATCCTCACACCCTGTACAAAAATTAACTCAAAATGGATAAAGGACCTGGAAGTGAGACCTGCAACCATAAAGTACATAGAAGAAAACCTGGGCAAAACCCTTCATGAATTTCACATCAGAAATCCATTTGGGGAAACAACTATGGCCGGCAAAAAAATGAAGGAAAGCATAAACAGCTGGGACTATATAAAACTAAAAAGTTTCTGTTCAGCAAAAGAGACAATAAACAAAACAAAAAGAAACCCAACCAACTGGGAGAAAATTTTTGCCCTGCAGACAAGTGACAAGGGTCTGATAACAAAGATCCACAAAGA
>PVHY01003531.1:0-106479 GCA_004024945.1 Uropsilus gracilis | reverse complement strand
ACCATGGACACACCTAAAAGAAATCACATTAGCAGAAACAAGTTAAAAAGATAAAGACAGACACCAAATGGTTACAACTCGGAGTGGGGGGGCGGGACAGAGGGGGAATGGTCAGGGAGGGTGGGGGGGGTGAATCCTGGTAAAATAAATAAATTAATTAATTTAAAAAAATATGTATAACAAAGTAAAAAAAATAAAAATAAAATATTAAAAAAAAAGTTAAAAAAAAAATAAAAATAAAACTACCATCTCACAGACTTGCCATTGTTTTAGATTTCATTAAACAATTTCTAGACATTTGCCAACTTGTTTCCAAACCTCTTAAAATTACCCTAATTCTGTCTTAAATTGCAATGGTGTATTATTTAGCATATTTTCCCTACTAATACACAAAGCAAAACCAAATCCCAGGGAAATAAATGACTGCTTTTAGTTTTATTGCCAGTAATTCCTGCCATTTAATTACTCATTTTGTTAAAAGCTATAACTGGTTGTTCCTCACTTCTCACCTGAAGTAAGAAAATGGAGGTGTTTGAAAGAAAACTACTTAATTGCTTTCCTTCTAGAAAAGAAATGAATGAATGCATCAGAAGTGTTACAAAGCAAATTTCACTAAGGAGCTTGGCAGATGAGGACATTGGGTTTTCAACTCTTTGTACTTTCAGCTCATTTGTGTGTGTTTATGTATTCCATTCATTAATTTCTTCACTGTACAACTATTTATCGAACATATGCTAAGTACCAATTATTGGGGGAGTAATAGAAGTCCTAAATATTGGACATATCATTATCAAATATAAGTTCATATTTTTCAAGTCTTTTTTATATATGCTTAAAAATGCCTGTAACTTGCAAATAAAAACATTTCAGGTTAAGAGCTTATAAATTTCAAAAAAATTCCTACACTAATTAACTCACATTCATCTCAAGTTTAAACTGAAGACCAAATTTAGTTACTAAATTTTTACTAACTCAAGTTTCTTTCACATATTGGTGGGTGGTTTCATAAACCTTTACTATTTGAGGAAACTTGTACTTCTATTCATAAACCTTTACTATTTGAGGAAACTTGTACTTCTATTTTTAAGACAATATGTAAGCCTGTTCTGTAATACTGGAGTTTAATGAGTATGACATAGATGTGCAATTGTTCCAAAAGTCAAATAAAATAAAAATTCACATACAAGACAGATTGAAGATAAATAAAATCTCACATAGAAAACGTATTAATTTATCATTCAGATTTGGTGTACAGCTTTGATACTTTTATAACATTTATGGTCATGCTTCTCTTAAGAGGAATATGTTTTATTTTAAATTTCAATAACACACTAATCATTTTTTAGCTTGATTCTAAAAGGACAGAACACAGGGCACAGCCAGAGTACACCCAAGTAATGCTAATCTTCTGCCAGGGTGAGGGCCAAACAGAGATGAGGGTGTTGGCTGGCTCTAGAGCATTTCCTCATATATCAAGGTCCTCAACAGTTGTGTGTTTTTTGTCTGTGCATGATCTTTCCATGTTGTTACCTGGTTATTTAAGCAAACCTATGTCAGATAGAAGACAAGCGAATTTCACATGAAGAAATTTGGTCCTTTCAACTAAATTTCCAAGAAGTATGGAAAGTAAATCACTTTTGGAGATTCCTTGGAGGGGTCCTCCTAGATGACCATACATGAGAGTCCAAGGTGCTTTCCAAGGTATATGCTATACTTGCTGTCTATGGCTGTTTTTCAATTAGAATTAGACATTCCTCAAGTCAATTTCTATGTGGCTCTCCATGGGATGAGGGGGAGGGGAATAGAGTAAGAGGGGATGAGAGCATGAATTAACATACACATGGGCCAAATTTGATAAAAAAAAAAAACAGTAATATCTAATTTAGAAAACAGATACCTGCTTAATATTCCACATCTGGACTGAGCCAATAAGGGTTTTAAGTCCTCAAACACAGTCAGCATCCTGCGCCATACAAAAATGCCCTGTAACCTTCAGTTATGTGATAATACAATGGTGGATAAACAACCCCAGGAGGGCATATGTGGAGACATGAGACCCTTTCAAAGGGCTCAGGAATGTTCCCATGGGAGGTTGGTTAATCCAGTCCACTCCCAGATGCAAAAATATTTAGTAACTTTGATTTCAGAGAAAGTTCTATAATGAGCCAAAAAGTCAATGGCTACACACAGTTCAAATTGAGAATCAAGACCTCAACACATAACTCTTAGAGAAGGAAGAGCTTACTTATGACTTATCGAAGGCATGTTTTCCTTTTTGTCTAATAAGCCTAAGAAAAGAAAACATTGTCTATTCTGACTACACTGGCCTGTTTGCAGTTATGTGATAAAACAAGATCCTGCTGGGGAAAAGAAGCATAGTCTCTGGGGTCTCATGCCAACTTTTTCTGGACTAATGGTTCAGTAAACCATGGTCAGACCAAAGTCTTCTTTAGCAGTGCTTCTTAGGGAACCCACAGTGCCTAGTGCAGCCTGAATCTCACAACCTAGTAAAGATTCAAAGGCCCTTCTCAATTGGGGTAATCCAGAAATAATGGTCGAGGCAGATGCCAGAGAATTCCTGGGTCTTCTCATAGTTCACTATCTCTGATGCAAATCCTGTGCTGTCCCTTTCCTTCCAGGACACAGACAAGAGTGGCCCTTTAGCAAACTCTTCATGCACTACATCAATGTGGTCGCTCACCCTCAAAGGTGCCATAAACATGAAGCTTAAGGCACAGTTTGTGCTCAGAATGACACCTCAAGGTGCAGGGAGCTTTGCTGTGACCCTAAGTAGCCCAAAATGGCAATGACGAAATCCCCTGATGGAAATATTATCAAAGATAAACCATTTGTTCTTGCAGGTTCTAGATTGAACAAGAAATTCTTAAGATTAGTGATTGTCTTTAACTTCCTTGGAAGACTGACAAAACACTATGCAAAATGAAAAACACAACATTTTTTTCTAGTCCTCTATGTTCAAATTCTTTCATGTACTTCACTTTCTTAAAAATATATTTAAGGAGAATTTCAATAGCAGAGCAATGTTTTAAATGAAATTGTGGGTCACTGTTCCTGTGTGAGAAGAGTGAGGAGTGCCAATTTTTGGATTTTGTGTAATTTGTTGGGCCATCAACAAAATTTAGGACCCTTCTGCTAAAATTACTTTGGCAAGTTAAAATTAACACTAGGCAGACATGTGACAAATGTTTACGATGAGGGTCAAGAGTGTTTACTCTCCAGCAGTTAGCTTTTAAAACAAAAGAACTTTGACTAAAGACAGACTGAATGTTACCAAATCTAGTATTTAATGGTCCTCTGAAGAATCACAAACTCAGGCACCCCAAACAAAGTCCATCAAGTCCCAGGAAATCAGTCGGGAATGAGATAATGAATTTGATGGCTTCATGATAATATCTATTTTTAAAGTCCAGCACACACACATACAATATGATATGGTTTTTCTCTCAGAAAGTAGAACTGCCAAATGATTACCACATATCTAATTTTAAATTTGAGTTCACAAACACCAAAACGGAAGCTGAGGTTGATTTTAATTCTTGCTCTACTGAAATTAGAATGTCATATATTCACTCTTCATGTGATGGCAAACAAACTTTTAAAAAATGTATGCTGGTTGTTAGTCATACATGTTACATCTACATTTATTTAAAAATCTAAGACAGATAACCAATTCTACAAGAAATGTATCTCAAAAAAGACAATGTCTGAAAATCCTATTCTATGTTTCATAATATCATAATTTTAAAAGATCATGTATAGTACTAAAAGAGAGAGTTCTCCCTAAGTAAATATTATACTTTTTAAAAATTATCATTGGTACACATTAAAATCAGCAAAACTTACAGAGATCTCTGATTACATTGCTTATGTCTTGTCAGATCAGATGAAAGTGAAAGGGGAGAGGCAACAAAAGAGAACATAGGAAGTGAAAAAGATGCAAAGGAAAGGGAAGCAGATGAGAGAGAAGAGAAAGGAAAGGGGGGGAAAGGGAAGGGAAGGAAAAAAAAAGATGAAGGGGAATGAGAAGAGGAGAAAGCAGAGGGGACAGTAAAAGGCAAAGAGAGAAGCAAGAAAGAGGAGGAGAGAGGAGACTGATTTTCTCTATATAGTCCCTGAACACTCACCACCTTCTGACAAATCCAAGGACAGGTGATAACTCAGATGGTCAACTCTGTGGGTTATTTTAAAAACATTCAACTCAACAGTTGAGCTGAATTGTTTGTAATATATAGTCATCTAGTCAAATGAAAAACATTCATTCATCCCCACTTCATGCATGAGCTAAGAAAGGGAAGTAGGGACTTACCTGCCTCTTTTAATAACTGATCATTACATTCTTTTAAGAAATAATTAAGTCTTATTGCATTTGTAGTGAAAAATGATGTTAGTCTATTTTAATTTTAGATGAAAAGAAATGGGGTAGAGAATTTTCTCACCTCCTTGTGTTATCGCATCTGAGCTGTCTCTGAGCCTGCTCAGACACCCATCACTGCCAAGGATGCAGAGGACCATGTAATCCCAGGAGGTTCCCTACTGAGGGCAGTGCATTCCATATGGCAGGAAAGTTCAGTGGGAAGGAAAACAAATTCAAAGGTGGAGCAGGAAAGGTCACTGAAGACTAGAAATGAAGGGTCCACTGTGGTCCAAACCCTGAGTGCAGATGATGATTTGATAACTCTGGAACAATTCACCAGACTTTCAAAGGACATCACACCAACCACCTGTGATGTTGTGGACTCAGGGAGGGGTAAGGACCACAACCTAAGTTTCTGGCCAGTCTGACTCCATCTTGATCCTAAATACATCCTCCAGTTTTGCATTTTCCTACACTTCCCAGAGTTACCACCTTCTGTTTGGATTCAGTCTGATTATATAGCTTCCAAGGAAAAGCTAAACACACACACCCCAAGGCTTGAGAGCACAAAGTACCTTGGAGATGGCATAGGTCAACACCTCATTCTTTACATGAAGTTAATGATTCATGCAGCTTCACTGGGCAGTATCTGTATTCTTCCCATCAGACTGTCTATTTCTGAGTTCTAACTAGTCAGAGGTTTACAATCCTAGTGTGTGTGTGGGGGGGGAGAAATATGCAGACTGCTTAGTCGCTATAGTAGGTACTCAAAAATAACTGGAATAAATGACAAGTAGATCTCACAGAAGCCATCATCACAGAAAAGTCCTAATTATATACATCATAGCCCTGGTTCCCAAAGGACAGTAACCAGTTTGTATTTCTAAGTATAAAAAAAAAGCTAAAAACAGAAACAAACAAACAAAAAAATCACTTAAGTGAATGTCTCACAAAGCACTAAGTCCTTATGCCAAAACAAATGTGGTCCAAAGCAGTCAAATATATGCTGGGAACATGTGCAATGACAAACCCTCTTAGCTCTGTCACTGAATTCACAGTCTTTCTAACCACAATGATCATTAAGCAAGAACTGCCTGTGACATTAATTCTGTTATTACCAATGGTAAGTCTGTAAAGCATGTATCTTTGAATACATAATTTACAAATGTGGGAGTGAATCTTTAATGCACTCAGGGTCACAAAGAACCTATAAAACTGCACTGTGTATGTGTGTTTGTTTTTCCTCTGACATAAACTTGACTTTCTTTTGAAAAGCACAATGTTTTAACTTTGTCCTCTGCAATCCACATATCACATGATATGTCCATAAGTGATGTCCCAAGCACAAATCACTTCTTCTGCACTTTCACTACCCATGGTTGTCTGAACTAGTTAAAATTTAAAAGATCAACTCTTCAATTGCATTGGCTACATTTTCAAAAGTTTGACACCCACCTATAGCTAGTGGCTACCTTAGAGAACAATACCAACCAGAGAACATTTTCCCACAGGGAAGGTTCTACTAGACAGCAATGACCTAGACTTGCCAAACTACCCTGACCTTGGGACAAGGGGTTGGATAGGCCACTAGAGAGGTTAGAGTTTCTACTGTACCCTATAGATGGGATCACTGAGAAATGTCCAGATGCTTCTAAGATCCTCACTTCTATACAAAGGTGACTTTAGTCTATTATATGTTGGTCCTCAACATTTTGCGAGCCACACTCAAGAAGATTGCTGAAAGTAATACATTTATTCTCTATAAAAAAGAAAAAAGGAACTTTTTTCACATAATTTTCAGGATATGTTCTAGTTTTCCAAAGTCTGTTCATGACCTCCTTAAAAACATCTGCTCAATAAAATCAAATTTTACAGTGGGCAGATGAAAACACAATTTCCCTGCAAAGATGATTTTGGCTTCATCCTGCCCAAAGTTAGACTTCTGTTTTTAATTTGAGCTCATTAATTATAGAAATCATCATCAACTCTCACATTAGCCAGAGAGATGCTATGCATAAAAATTAGCTCAGAAAATTTTCTCCATTAAAATACCACGGTAGTTCTCTTCCCTGCTCACCTGTGACTATGCTTGTGCCTCTTTTTTCCTGTCTTCTTTTCCTAATAAACCTGTCCTTTCAAAAGAAAATGTTAAAACTATACACATGTGCAATCAAATTTTAAAAATGAAAAAAAATATCATGGCAATTGGGTCTCAAATCTAAAACATCCACTTTCCATCTTATTGTCCACTTTCCATCTTATCATTTTTATCTGGAGCTACTGGATAACCTGTCAGGTAAGCTTTCACTGGCCCTTGAAAATCAAGGGGATAGGGTGTAGAAAAAAAAGGGGGGAGACAAATGTAGGGTTGATGATGAAGAGACTCCCTGGATGATTCACTCAAACATGAGATCGATTAAAGCTTAAGTTCCAGGAGGGTAGGATATTTTCTTCTTACTGTTCTTTATCCAACACCACCCCAGTCCCAAGCACATAGTACAGTGCCCAGAAGAGAACTGTTAAAACAGAATGAATGCCTGTACTGAGGTCAGGGCACTTCAGGGAAGAATGTAGAGCACAGTCACTCCTGCTGTAAACAGGAAACTTGTCTCAGGTGTCCCTACTAAAGTTTTCTGTGACCACTCTGGGGATTCACATCAGGTGGAAAAGCATTGTCCCAAAAGAAGATAAGAATAAATCAGGCTAGAGAAAGGAAAATTTAAGTATTTAAGTGAGCACAAAAAAACTGGAAAGACTTAATCTTAAGTGGTAGAAAGTTTCAAAAATACTTATTGAATACCAAGCATGGTGATCAATCTGACAGAAGGGAGAAATAGGACGCTCATTTAAACACAAAGGTGGCAATGAGAAGACATTTATTAAAAATACCAGTGTACTCAGGCTCAGGACCAATTCTTACTTGCTCCTGTTCCCCCACCTTAAACCACCATCTCAATAGAGGGACTTCCTCCCAAGAAGACCAGATTATTTTCAAACTCTGAAATTGTTGGTTTTCAGAATTCAAATAATGAGAAGGACCTTAGAAATCTCTAGTCCAATGTTCCTTTTCATGAGTGAGGCTCAGTGAGAAGAAGTGCATACCCAAGGTCAAGCTGGTTAGTAATTAAAGCTAAGGCTGCTCCCGCTTACTCTGCCATTGCACCAAACACTCCTAGGTTCAAATACCTTCAATTTCCAAATGTAATGTCCTTCCTCCACTGAGAGCAGAGAAAACACTTCTTGAACACTTGGGTAGGTGGAACAAGTGAGGGGTGGGTGGAGCACAGCACAAACCTTGTTTGCAATCATTGCTTTCACGTTACTTCCTTCCCATTTGTTCCCCAACCTACTTTTTTACTGTAACTTCCTTGGGAAATATTTAAGAACTGCCAGCTGTGGGCAAGTTCCCTGAAACCTCCAGAAAAAAAGACTACAAATTCAAATAAATGAATTTGAAATGGGAGGATCCTGTGTTGGAGTATAATGAGTTTCATGAGGCTTACTCACTCTAGTCTAAAGCACCACAACAATTTTTATCTAATCCCAGAATTTTAAAATATTCAACACTTTGAATAAAAAATGTATGAAATAATAACACCAAATGATTATGTGCATGTGGCTGAAATGAACATCTGGTAAAAATTAAGACTATCTCTTCATGGCACACCCAAGTTTTGTTTTCTAACCTGGTTTGAAAGAATAGTTAACTAGCTCTGCTAGGTGTTGGAAGCAATACTTACAAACAACAGATATTTGTTTGTTATTTGTTTCAGGATTTCCAATAGCAACTGTTAATTGAGGAAACTAATAGCAACATAAATAAATATAGTTGAATTTTGTGACTATCCTAGCATATGATAAACCAAAAATGAACTTAGAAATTTAAAAGTATTTTTCTAAGATCTTTGGCATAAAAACAACACTAAAACTTTCAAAGGCTATTTTACCTTTCATAACCTACTTTTCTTAATTCAGTATATTTTAAAGTATTAAAAATCAACTGTTTTCTTAGTTGAATTTGACTACAGAGGCTGATTTGTTCTTGTTGATTATATAACATGTACAAGTTATATATTTTAAATATTGTATATTTTAAATTTTTAGTTACACAGTGTAGAACAAGAGGTCTCTGATTAACCAAAATGTAGCTCACAAATTATAGATACCTTAGATGCAAAAGCCCTTTGATTCCTCACTCAGAAACTAATAGTTCTTTTTTATGCCTAATTCTATCAAGCTAACTATATGGAAGCAAACACTAATGTAGCTTACTGGAAGTGAATAAGTTCTAATTAAAAAGTGAGGCCATAAAATTCAAATGAATGAATTATTTGAAAGGGCAGGTTAGATAATTACTCTTATAAAAAAAGCAGCACAAGAATCATTTTTAGATGGGCCCTAAGAAGGGAGAGTTGGATGAGTGAAGAGACCTAGAAATAACAGAAAACAAAAGCAAGAGGAGAGTCCAGAACATGCATAGCCCATGGGCAGGCAACCATATAAGCCCTGAGACAGGGTCCCTACAAAACAGTGTGCTGAGATAAAGCTCAGGGAGGTCAAAGCAGCAAGTTCAGGGAGGAGAGGAGAGTTCCCGCAGAGCTATGGACATAGAGGAGTGATTTAAACAAAACAGGTTTGGAGCCCCAGGAGCTATGCTAGGATGGAAAAAACAAGCACATTTGCAACATGGGAGGAAAAACCAGGATAAATAAAAAAACTGAAAATGAGAGAAATGGGGACACCTGTATAGACGAAGGGTGGAAAGTCACAGCTCAGAAAAATCAGAAGGATATCAGCCTTGGAAGAAGATCTCTACCCCCAGGAGGACTTCTTTAAATTCCCAACCAAACTACCTGTGGTTTCACAAGAAAATCATTCAAAATAAAGCTGGTTCTAGATGTCCACAGTACGCAGGGTCTCGCATGCAGAATCTGCAAACTAACAGATGGTGGGTGATGCCTATTAAAGTTTGAGACACACGGGTTCAAAATAGAAAACCTCTACTGTCAGTATGGGTATTGAAGTTAGGTAGATCTGAGTTCAAATTCAGTTCTCCTCTGCTGATCCCATGGTGTGTGCCCTTGGGCAAGCCTCTTAAAACTAAGTTTTCCTCTGTAAAATGGGAATAATGATATAGGCACACCTCGGAGATACTGCAGGTTCAGTTCCAGACCACCATGAGAAAGTGAATACCACAATAAAGCCGTCCTAGGAATGTTTGGTTTAAAGCACATGAGTTATGTTTACAGTATGTCACAGTCTAGCAAGTGCAATATCACTATGTTCAAAGAACCCCCAAAGTATGTGCTCTAATTAGAAAATAGTTTATGGTTAAAAATGCTAGTCATAATCTTTTTACTGGTAGTGGGCCCAGACTTGTGAAGTGCAATAGAGCAAAAGCACAATAAAACCAGGTATGACTTGCAGCAATATTTCTCAGGGGTCACTGTAAAACTTAAATGAGATGAAGTAGGTAAAAAGTTTGGCACTGAGCCTGGCACACAATAAAAATGGATGTCATATTGTTGTTATTCATCTCTTCCCAATCACTTGCATAATAGTTTCACTATGTCCATGGCCTACCCCCTCTAGGGAATAAGAGTGCAACCAGCAAAGAACATGCTTCAGTGATGCTCATCCCACACACCCGACTTAGAGAGCTGCACACAGGTGCACAGTTTTGGGGTGAAGTGTTAAATACATACATGCTAAAATGAATTCAGCACTGTGACAGGAAAATTAACTACCCCAAAGCAAACAGCTGCCCTCTTTCTTTGACTATCTTAACCAAAAGCCAGTTTGAAATAAGTTATGAACTTTTTGGGGGGATTAAAGGGTCAACTTTCAGAAGAGAATAAAAGCAGTTACAAGGCAAAGCTCAATCCTCTTCTTCTAAAACCTCCTGTATGAAAGGGTGTCCTTAGCAAATGAGACGGGAACCTCTGAACCAACCCCAAGCTGCCAGGATCCCCTGCCAGGTAAGCATGAAAATCACCCCAAGTTTTTAAATCAAAGGGATAAGGTTTGCTGCTTGGGAAAAGTACAAGTCAAATCACACCACTCAATAAGTTTCTTCATTTTAGGTAAGACTGAGGATGAAGTGGCTGACTTCACTGAATGCACCTACATTTCCCTTGTTGGCAAAAGTGTATGTAGATAATCCCCATTGAGTCTATGAGGGAGACACAGATGTTTCTGTTTGCATTTTTAGATATGGAGAAAACTTTTAACACTGGACACCCATTTTGTAGTGAATAACATAACAATGGCAAACTCATTTTACAGAGCATAGTTAGAAGAAAACATGAATATTTCCAATAAATTAGATTTAATCAACTTGCACTTATAAAGGACACTCGCTGGGCAGCATGCTCTGGGCTACGTACTGAGGTTACAAGAGAGGCCTGGGACCCCAGGACTTTGTCAGGCACCACTACAGAAGCAAGAATGTCCAGGACTCGGTTCCAAGGCTCTCTACAGTGTAGCCAGAGTCAAGGTCCGAGGGCCCAGGGTAGAAGAAGGTCAGGAAGCTTCGGGGAAAATCTCATTTGATATCACTTCCCTGGAAGGCCAGGGAAGGCAGGACATTTCAGGGAAGGAAGCCAGTGAAAACAATGGCTTCAAAGATCCTGAGGAGGAGGCTAAGGAGCTGGTTGGTCTGCAGTCTTTAATCAGTGGGAACAATGTGGGGTCTGGTTTTTGAGCTGGGACATGATCAGAACCATGTTTAGAAAGGTCATTCTCAGGATAAATTAGTGTCTCAAGTACATGGGTACAAAAGGCAATGAAATCAACCAAGCAAAGGACAAGAGGTTCAGGAGAGAAAAGAAAAGAGCATCATTTAATAAGACAGATTTAATGACTGGCGACCCATAAGAAGAGGACTCAGGGTGATGGGGATGCAGCTTCTGTTTCCAACTTAGTTACAAAACAAGAAACCATCCCCCTAAGGGATTTTAATGAGAGAATTCTCCTGCTCACAAGGAGACCACTGCAAGTGTACCAAAAGTCCAGACAGCCTTAGAGTGAGGAGAGGATTTTGTGTTTCAACATTAAAAAGAAACCTCTAGCTACGACTTTGCCCTGTAATGCTTGCAGCCCCTGATGCACCATAGCTCGCCAACATTCTCCCAAAAGTCAGAGACCCTTTCTTTGAACACAGTTCCTCAACTGTAGAATTCTAAATAACTACAGGTATCACCAAAAATGTTATTCTGTATTGAATTCAAAATCATTCAGGGGTGTGTTTCCTAAGAAACCATATGTCTCAAAAGCACAAGCAAAGATATTTGTGTTTGTTGAAGTAAGTGCTTTAACCTAATTTTACCTTGAGGTTATGTTTGTGGCACGAAAGTTACACTAATCTCAAAACAACCTCTGCCCAACGGCTAACAAGCATTGTCCCAACAGAAGGAAGCCTGGGGAGCAAACCTGTCTCTGTTCCATCTTCATTATTTTCTCTTCTCCTCAGAGGGGACACAAGGATGGTCCACTCCTCACAGGACACCTACCTGCTTGGCTTCTCAGGAGTTCTGATTTGGTGAGAAGCAGCAACCCAAAAGTGGCCTCATGCACACCACACAGCTTTCTCAGCAGAGAAGTTACCAGCACTTTGGCCAGGGCAAAGCTTTGTCCAATGAAACTGTGGCATGGGGCATTTACAGCTCTCCACCACCTTCTCCAAATGCCAGCAGTAGTTATTGTGAAACCCAGACACACCATCACACATTTCCAAACACACTCAGGGTAGTAGAACTATCACTGGTGGAGAACCACAGCAGTCTTCGCCAGTGAGGTTCATCTCTATAAATACTCTGTTTTTCTACCTGATAAAAATAATTACTGCATCTATTCATCTATTGGATAAGTAAACAATCTTTTTTTTTCCTAAAGCAATATGTCAAATCATAAATATTCTTATAGCTCACTGTCATTTTCCCACAGACCCAAATTAATGTTAAATTACAAAAGACCATAGCTAATTTTAAGGCTTAAAAAGGCTGATACAGCGCTTTTTCTTAAAGAATTTTAAAATGAAATAGTTTAAAATCTATAAACTAAACATTTTTAAAGACAAATTCTGAAACCTCAGAGGTTTTATAAATGCAACTTGAAAAAGCAGAATACTAAGGTAAAGAATCCTCAAAAGAAATATTATATAAAATTATCACTAGTGATCTGTGTTTTCATGTACATTAATAAAAGGAATGAAATAAAACTTGCCCATCTGAACTCCACTGTGTACCAGTGATATGATTATTAAATACTTTATATTGTGAATATGTTTTTCTAATGCCAAGGTTTCAAGTGCTAATATTTAAACAGAAGGTACTTACTAAATTCGATCAATTGTCGTATGAATTTCTCTGTACCAAAAAGTTGTTTTGTTTTTATAAAAGAAATCCAATCACTCTAAAACCAAAAGAACATGCCCAATGGTGCCTTGAGGAGTAGTTGCCATAAGGAGTGTGCACACATGGGTGGGCACATTCCTGTGTTCAGGCTCAACACACGCTGAGGCAGCAAGCTCAGACAGATGACACTTGACAAAACCACTGCATTGAGATTTACAGCAAGATTTTTCACTTACTTCAAATTTCTGTATAATCCTTGTTCCTCTAAGTTAAAGTGTGTGTGGGGGGAGGTCACACTGCAGTTCCTTATTCGCTAATTAAAAATAAACAAAGCAAGCAAAACAGGAGATATATCCTCTAATCCAATCTGGGATGTCCTTTAAGTATTTCTCTGGAGTCTCCTTCAATGAAAACTACTTTCCAATTTGAAACAAAAAAAGTAGAATAGCAAAAGTTAGCTGAGAAACATTGTACAAAATCAAATACCAAAATGCAAATAAAGCCAACACGATCTATCCTAAGTGCTGATTCACAACAGGATAAATTTAGAACGGTGCTTTCCAAAAAGCATCTGGATGCCAAAGGCAATAGGTGAAGACTACATTCCAAAAGTTTCTCTGAAAAAAGATCGCCGAAATATTATTAAGAAGAGTCTTCTTTGTGAAGTTTTCAGGCTCCTGGTGTCCCTGATGCTGTGCTTCCCCAATCTGTCCTCAGCGTGACCATCCATGACTGGGTAAATCCACGTGAAACCTGAGGACACTTCAGCCTGGGAGGACGCAGCAGGAGCAGTGGGGCAACTCCACAGGGGACGGGCCTTTTATGGCCTGAACACAGAGAGCCTGGATCCCAGCTAAGCTACCAGAAATAGCTCTTGAAACTCAGAGGAGCCCATCAGCTGTTGCAATGGGCCCAGCCAGCAACTACTTCAAATGCAATTAGATAGCCCACACTGTCTTTCAGCTGGTTTTATATCAAGAAATTTAAAAATGCTCAGCAGGTTACAACAGTGCAGAATTAAGTGGGAAAACATGTTTCTCACTTGAATTTTTGGATTCAAAGAGCACATCATCACTGATAAAATCCAGATACCAAACACTGAAAAAAACAAGTAACTGGATTATATGGATATATGGATAGCATGGATAGATTGTATGTTATAGGAATACATGTCTATTTACAAATTGTGTATAGATCTCTGGGTTTCTCCCCATTTCCCATTTGGTAGATTAGGAATCATCAGAAGAAAGAAATGTGCTACAAGTGCTTTCTCTAAAACAACACAAAGATTATGTCTTAAAACTAAAAGACAAGGCTCCATTCAAACTGCTCAAATCTATCATCAGAGAGATCTCAAAGCATTCACCATTTAAGGAATTTTAGTTAATTAATGGGAAAAAAGTGAACTATCAGTACAACTACTTCTTAAAAGACTATTATGCTATTTTGACATAAAGAGTAAATATTACAGACCTGCTTTACAAAAGTACTTACAATTGTAGTTGTCCTTATTGTCACCAAGAAGAGCAAAGTCTTAATTGTTGAACCCAAACTCAGGAGAAACCACAAATCCCAGAACTCTGGGAGGGAGCACAAGCTCTGTGCTGCCTGACTGGATTGTCAGCCTATGCGTGTCAGTTCTCAGACCACCAGCTGCATCAGACACTTCCCAGAGCAGGATCTGAATTCCTGTTATTAATTAACCCCGAAGGACAATGCCGGTCCTAAACAGACAGCCTGAAGGTGGTCAGGTGAAAGACAGTTGGTACCCAGTACCCAGATAGCTTTAATAATTAATTAGCAACTTCAGGACTTTTTTGTGCAAGGGTTAAAAGGAATGTGTCCATGCCAACGCTTTTACAAACAAAACTTCATGAGACTTTTGCTTCCTACTCTCACTTTATAGTCTCAACCAAGTTTGTTTTTCACTCATTTTAATTATATCTTGTTATACATTTTGATTATTTATTTTATCACATATATTTAAAATTCTGCAGCAAAGCAGACTAAAATTAAAAATTGTATAAAGCAGTTATTAGAAAAGAGATAATTAGAAAGTGAATTATTCTTGTGGCAATAATGCAGGTTTTTTTTCCTAAAAGAAGTCACTTGACAAAATAAATATCTACCTTTGGATGTCTCATAAAGTGCTGTTCATTGCTTCCCTGTAGCCACCAAACTGACCTAGATGATACACTAGAATCTAATAAAATAATTCTCCTCAACTACCTCTATACCCTTTATACCCTTTTTATCTCTTCAAATACCAGTTACTTTTACCTTTACAATTAGCTAAAACACACTCACTATTATTATTACTATTACCCAAATGTGAAATTCTCACCATACTCTCTTTTCCAAAAATGACAGTAATCAGACCTGGTATTCATGGACATATATCTCATGACATATCTACAAAGAAAATGGAAAATACCATATTATTTAAATTATAACTAAGAACTAGACTTATAGTGAACTTACATAGCTCGAAGATGTTTGGTAATTAGCCCTCATGTAATATATTTAATATTATCATTATAACAGTAAGGTAGCCTACTATTCTTTCTAGTAACATGAATGTGTTTGCTTTATAATGAGTTTTCATCTGACTTTTGTGGGCTTAATTTAGGACCTAGGACTTCATTGTATCATTGTATTTTGAAGGGAAACTAAAACCAGCAACAAAGAAAAACCCAAGTAGGTCAATCAGAAAACTGGTAAAAGACATGAAGAAACATCTCAACAAAGAAGATATGCAGATGCCAAATAAGCAATCCAACAGACATCCAACATCATCAGTCATTTGTGAAATGCAAATTAAAACAATGATATTCCTCACACCTATCAGAAATGACCGAAAAAAATTAGTGATGATGCCAAATGCTGGTGAGGGGAAGCTACCACATATGTTATTGGTGCAAATGTAAATGGTATAGCCACCCTGGAGGAGTTTGTTTTTTCAGAATTGTCAAACCAACCTACCATGGGATCCCGGCAACTGCACTCTTGCTATTTATTCTAGAGAAATGAAAATTTATTTTCACATAAAAATAATGACTTCTGATTTCATAGTAACAATACCTTTGAGTGGATGAGTAGTCAAATAAACTGCACTAAATATTACAATCCATCGTGTCCTATAAGGGTATAGATAATACTACTAAACAATAAGATAAAACAGACTATTCACACATATGCATGCAATCTAGATGACCAGCCAGGGAACAGTGCTGAAAGTCAATCTCTAAAGGTTAGATCCTGTATGAGTCTATTCATAATAACTACTCCAAAAGTGACAACATTATAGAAATGGAAACAGACTGTCAGTAGCAAGAAGTTGGGGGTGAAGAGGCTGTCAAATGACAAGAGGAGAATCTACATTCAGAACTCCTACTGTCCTACAGACTGTCACTGCCAATGAGCTGACTGGGATCATGTTTTACAGTTTTACAACTATGTTCCCACTGGTGGAAAGTGGATAAAAGACGCACAGACTATTATTTCTTACAATTGCATTTGAACCTCTAATGATCTCAAAATTGAAAGTTTAATTAAACATTTTTTAAAAGCCTACTTCAAATGAAACTTCTAAATACAACTCACTTGGAAAGGACTTTAAGTAAATCTATACAACTGTCCTTGAAATAAATCTATTTAGATGCACCTGTCATCAATGCCATTTTAAGAAATTCAAACTGGAAACATTTCTTTTACCCTATAGGAGTCATTGACCCAAAGTAAAATATTACTTTTATTTTTTTTATTTTGTTGTTAATATTAACAGAATATGAAGGAAAGTGTTGTTTTCCAGTTAAATATGCTTATTTGGCATACTGCATGGATACCTAAAAGAGCACCTCTAGTCCTAGGGTCAACCAATAAGAACAGGATACTTCCATGTAATTTTCAAAAGCACAACCCACTGCATAACATAATTGATTTTCACCTGCACTTAGAATATCAAGGAAGTAACTCTTTGGGAAGGGAGGAGATGGAGTCATCGCAAAATTTAAGACTATCCATGAAAATCATAGAAAACAAGTTTCTGAAATCCAGTCCTGCCTTGAAAATAAAAATGAAGCTGAGCTTCCCAAGTGGAAGGATGAGCTGATAGAGAATGCCTCAGTGTTCTCGATCTGCTCAAGTCCACAATGTAAAACCCAGATCAAATATCCTGACCTGCTCCTCCTGAGGGCCAAACAAACTTAGCTTGGGCTCTCCTTTTAGAAAAAAATAAAATAAAATAGCTCTGGGGAATGAGAATGCACAGAAGAGAGAGGAAGGTTCTTTTCAGTCCACTTATGCAAAGCAGCACAAGTCCAAGGGTGCATGGAACTCCCATCTCCCACTCTCTAAAGGTCCTCCAGCTCACCTCCTCCTTCAAGCACTTGCCCCTGGTATCTCCCTTTCCATGCCAACCCAGAGATGCTCTCAAACAGACCAAGATCTATGGATGCCTGCTTTTATGGATATATTTCTAATAATTGTGCTATCAGGAATTTTAATGTCTTGTTTTATTATAAACATGATGCATTTGAATACACCCAAGAGGTATGTAACATGTGTTTATCATTGGCATATATGTGTGCTGGTCAAAAACGGGGGGGGGGGGTCAAAAATGACTGGCTTGTTGGAAATACCAGCTTCCCTAGGCACTTCATAACCCTTGTGCCTTATGTCCCACCCTCACCCCCCAGTAAGTGTCCAGGAAAAACCACATTGAACATCATGCTATGTTCAGACTGCTTTCTCTGTTTGGAATGCCTTTCCTTCCTTCCTACTTAGAAAATCCCTATTCATCACCTTTCAATACTCAGTTGACTTTATTTCACTTATGAAGCCTTTCCTGACATGGTCTATAATCTCTAACCTCTAGATAGATAGTTTCTGGAAGGCAGAGCTCCATCATGTGTATATCACCAGAACCTAGCAATGCCTGTCACTTGAAAAATGTAATACATATCTGTGATATATTCTGTGAACACCAGAATCGAAAGAACTTAAGATACATCTATTTTTAACATTTTAATTCAACAACTTTTTTTCAGGCTTGACTCATCAATATTTAATATACCTCTGACGTTGGAGAAAGAATAAGTTAGCTCCTCATTTTACAAGCAGAAGATAGATACCATAGCTAGCTTTTGGACAGGAGCCTCACTATCCATTTTTCTTTCATGAAAGATATCTGGAGTAAGAACGATGTCAGAACATTCCCCAGAACTGTCAGTAAAGAGAAATCAAATTAACAAAGCTCTGTGTCCAGCTGCTTCTGCTTTATGGAAAGTCCTGCTTTCTAAATGGCAATGAACTACAGCAATCATCACAAGTATTTTTTTAAGCTGCTTGTTTCCAGGAGATGAAAAAACTAGCTAATGCAGATCTGTATTCTGTGCTAACGTCTTCATGAAAGGACCAGATGTAGGTTTCTTTCTTTTTTTTCCTCCCATTTTCTCAATGAGCTTGGTAACTATGGGTGAATAGGGTTATGCCTCAGTTTCCTAACATCTACACAATATGAGTCTGAGAACATAGCCTTCTTTAACATGAAAAAACTACTTTTATCTGGAAGCAGAATTTTTCAAAAATTAGGGGAACAAACAGGGATATGATTTTCAACCAATTTCCCTCTCTCAGATACTCAGACTGTCGCTCTCAAAGCTAAAGAACCACCTCACTGGCTTTGGATGGATCTTTCAAGTTCCAAGGTCATGTGTAGGTCATTGGCTTGAACAACAAATGAGTAAGCCAACTTCTCTCTCCCAGGCTGCTGCTGCTTCAAGAAAAAATGGGTGTGGAGCAACACTCAGCAGGAACAGAACCACTGGCCTCACAGTTAAAATGAAATGTGAGTTTGTCAGGGGGCAGCCCAAACTGTGTTTTATGATTCCTGGCTCCAGGGACATAGTCTTCACAAGGCTGGACCAGCATCACATTCCTGAACACCAGACTCAGAGCCTTGAGAGTAATTGGAGATGTACAGAGTGTGACATGTTCCATGTAGGTTGTTATATATTTTAAAAATATGGGATTTATGTCAATTGATGGCATGGCAAAACAACAGAGGTTGATTTTCAAGTGGGAATATGA
This sequence comes from Uropsilus gracilis, assembly GCA_004024945.1. Classification (NCBI taxonomy): domain Eukaryota; kingdom Metazoa; phylum Chordata; class Mammalia; order Eulipotyphla; family Talpidae; genus Uropsilus; species Uropsilus gracilis. Next base: position 87,660 of record PVHY01003531.1, on the reverse strand, counting down.
GCCTAAAGCCACACAGCTGGTGGAGGGAGGTCCTCGTACACAGAGAAGACCCAAGAGACTCTGTTTTGTACAAGTTGCTGACATCACAAAACTTAGCAACCTCAGTAGTCCACTTTTTTTGGTGATCCCAAACGTCAACCAGAAACACACGATTCTTACTCCTGAATGAAAAACACCAACTACCTGCAGTTCTTCTTAAAGGTGTGAAATAGTAAACATCCACTCTCACCACAAAGAACCACCAGGAGAAACATCTGATCTCATAGGTACACTGGGAATGGGGAAGGCCTGCAACCATGTTTTCTCAGCCTCCCCCACATGCCCTTGGTTGGGAGCACAATGGATGCACTCTTCATCTCTGTAAGGATTCCCTTGTAGATTTCATTCTCAATTTTTCTGCAGAAATGTGGCTGTACACTTGGATCAGCTCAAAAAACCCCAATAACTTGTAATGAGATGGGACAACAATACCATGGGACCAGTGTCACGTGAAACATAACCACTGTGTGTCATAGTTTACAAGGTACCTGTAGCTACAAGTGGAGATCAAAAAAACACAGCTCCCCGGTGCATAAGAGATTACTTTCTATCCTCAGGCTTATGCAGTTGTGCTGTTTAGAGAGTAGGGGCTACAAAATTAAGGGGAGCACCTCTGAACACCAGAGTATGGAAGAATAGGTTAGAGCCAAAGTGTGCAGCATGGTGAGGGGTAGGGCTACACTCAAGAGGACAAGTGATTTCTGAGGTAAGTGGAAGAAGTAAAAACTGAAAGTAGAAGATGGAGAAGAAAATAATAGAAAGATACAGGAATCAATTAGGAAGTTTAGTTTTATGACACATTTACTTCATTTACTTCTATTTTCCATTTTCAGAATAAGGTGAAAACTTGGTTTCAATCAAGGAATGAAAACACACTGGTCTGAATTTGAATTCCCACAGTCCCACCCAGTTTTCACAAACTGAGATTCTGTGATTCTTGGGAAAAGCACTATCTCACTCACCAAAGAAAAATGGAGAAAATTAAAAGAGAGACTAGAGGATGGAAGGGAATCCAAGGAAACAGTATGCTAATAGAAGGCATTCTAGAGTGAACATTGTTTATGATCCAACAGTAGGAAAGTAAGTTAAGACAGCATTGTTTGATCAGAAGTCACTTCAGTCTATTGCAAACAACCCTTTCAAAAATCCTAAAGTTAACAGTTGGACTTGTTCCAGAGTGAACTATTTATTAGCATGTATGTAGAAATCTCTTCAGAAAATCTACTAAAAATGTCTCATAACCTATTAGTATGACACAGTATTCTGTGTCAGAGAGAAGAGAGGAAATAAATAGGCTAATACATTTCCAAATGACTACATTTATTTAGTTCCTCAGCACTCAGCAAGTCCTCACTGAAAGTCATCAGCAGATTCTTGGATGTTGTGACTTCTGGAGAAATGACATACTAGGAAAGCAGCTTCTTTAATTATATGATTTGGTTCAATGTTAGCAGGGATTTTTCTTTCTCATTACATTAGAGTGAAATGATGTTATTCAGTACCTGCTGTGTTCTTCAGCCCAGTTCCTACCCTCCATGACATAGAACAAGATACCATGAGAGCCCTCAGGACAGAGGTTTTTGCCTGTTTTATAGACTGTGGTCTATCCCCATGCCTACAATAGTGCCAAGGATGTGGTAAGAACTCAGTAAATATTTGTTGAGGGAGCAGAACAAATAAAATATATTTTGCAGGGAAGTTCCAAAACATGGAGGGTTTTTTTTAAGGCAAATTTGTCTCTCATGTTGCACCTTCCATTCATGATTAGAATCCCTACTGACTTTGGGGAGACTATTCCACAAACCTGAATAAATTTACCTCTTTCCCAAATATCCATGGGGAAGATTTTCTCCATTAAGCAGTGCCTGATCTCAATACAGAAACCACCTCACAAAAACTTCCCTGCATTCTGATCCTTTCAGCCTGGCATCACTCATGCAAATCCACTGCACCTGGCCCAAGGACACGCCTAGCAGCATTTATGATCATCTAACTGACCTGCCAAGCCCTGAAGGCAGGATTATGTTCCAGAGTCAGCTCACGATAGGCCCTCCTGAAACCTTTTCTCACTTGGCCAAGTGGGCAAGTTCAGTCCTTTCTCCCCAGGAACACGATACTGCTTTCTATACAAGAAGTATTAATTCAAATCCCTCATGGGTAGTCCAGGATATGAAAATTACTGTAATCTAATCTTGTAGAGGAAGAAGCCTGAATCATCATTACATGGTCTGACAAAGAGCAAAGTGATTAATCCCAGGCTGCAGAGGTCAGAGTCCATGGTCCCAGTTCCCTGTGGGCCATAGACCCAACCAGCAGGGCCTACCAGGCAGCATAAGCAAGGCAACAGGATGGCTTTTCCTCAGGGGGAGGAAGACAGGAGCAGTAATGCCATATCTTCAGGCCCACACTTTACAGCGTTTCATTCTGACAGAGTGTGAGTAGGAATTGGGGGCTCAAAAATCTTTTCTGTTTTCCAAATTGGGGGCTGAAAAATATTGTTTGTCCTGCTAAAATTCAGAAATAGGAACTATAAGGTTTATAGAAGCAAGCCAGCTCAGAAAATGCCTAGAAACTCCAATCCTCCCAAGGGGAAGACTATAGAATATACCTAAGCCAACAGGGCCATAGATAAAAATGTCAAGCAGTATGTGCTTGTCACCACATCACAGAAACACAGTTCTTGGTCTTTTCCTGAAACTTCTCACAAAGAACACCCGTGTGCCCCATGGCCCATGAAGAAACCACAGCCTCAGTGCAGTAAGAGGTTGGTCAGGGCACCCACAGCCGTGAACCATCTCTAGGCCTTTTTTCTTCTTTCTTTTGCACAGCTGTGTTCAATTTTATGTCCTTGGGGTTTTTAAGGGAACATTTATTCTAGGGCCAGGATTCTCAAGTTTTATGGTTATACAATTCCCTCCCAGGGCCAAAGAATGTTTGAAAAGTCTAAACCTAGCAAAGAGAATAAGTAAAAGTATCCAAATGAAAGTGAAGCAAGTTCAGACTTGCTCCAATTTATATTCAAACTCTTATACTTGACAGTATTGTGCCTTCTGTTTGATATTAATATTTAATATTTAATATTATTATTTAATACTTATTTTGCCTGCAAATAAAGGTGTGTGTGTGTGCGTGTAGTAGGTAAAATACAAAACTCCAAAAGTGTATTGGTATTCTTCCATGTTTGCTACTCTATGGTAAATTTTACTCTAAATAAGGTCCAGATCTTAAGGATTTAACAAATGAGATTCCCGTAGGATTTTATGTGCCTGGTTCTGTTTCTATTTAGGGAGCCAGGATGGCTTTTGGAAATAGGACAGTGGATGTTAAAAGTCCTATATTTTTGCTTAAAAATTCAAATTAGAGGCAACTTTTTTCAAAATGTTCTGAACTAAGCACATTATCAACATTCAAAAACCATTGCTTTCCTAGTCCTTCCCCACCCCCTGCCACCTAACATGCAGGAGTATGGGGTCCTCATGAGCCTATAAAATGCTACCAGGGACTCCAAATGCAGCCAAATAGGAGTCATTTTAGAAAACCAAGAAGTCCCTTACCTGTCCTCTTCTGTTCTCCCTTCATGGCCTCTAGATTGCTGTATCTCAAGGATATCTACCCAAAGACTCTGTCTCCACCAGCCCAGAACATCACTTCTACATTTGCCCTGCCATCTCCCAACATCTAGCTTCCTATTTCATGCACACTCATCTGGTCTGACAGACAAAGCAAACTTCGGGCGTTGGGGCTTGAGGTTTGTGAGACAGCACACAGTCCACATTAGAGGCCTGGCTGCATCCCAAGGTAAACAAGATTTTTTTGAGAAACAAAGTAATTTGCACAGATCCACCCTGTACAGAGAAAATTGAATCAGTACTCTCCCATAAAATGATCTGAGCTGACAGTAGCACCTGTTTAATGTCATCCAAGCCGCTGAAGACAGATCCTATAAACTGACCTTGGCTGTCCTGGGTCATGATGAACACCTGTGGCAGGTTTCTTTCTTGAAGCAGTGGTGCACAGAGCAGACCAAAGTCTATGTGCAATCACTTTCTCTTGCTCTTTTAGAGTCAAGATATTTAAAAGTGCCCTTTAGCACATCCCTGTAGTAAAATGAACAGCTTGATGCTGTTCATGATTGCTCCCGTAACCATTCTAATTATCCTGTGATTGGAAGTTGTCTGAAGTTAATAAAATCTCTAAACCTGGAACTGAGAACAGCTGAAAGGAGCCTAAATCAGGGTTTCTTTTAAGATGAGAGTCTAGCTTCTAGTCAACTATATTATTGATACCATTTTCTCATAGCAATAAATTTGAAACTCTGTGGATCTGTGTTCTAGAATAAATTAAGATGTTTCTTTCAAAATAAGAATGCTTTAATAAAATATATAAATTTCCCACAAAATCCCCTAAATACATACCCCATGTAAACAACCAAACAACAATAAACACACACACACACACACACACTTTAAATACACACAGGAACAATTCTTACAAGGAGTCTCTAATCAGGGCTTGAAAAAGAAGGGTGTTTTTGAATTTCATGCAAAGTCAGCTAAAAAAAAAGATGGATTTTAAAAACACCTCACCAATGGGAGCATGAGTGCACAACCATCTCATAAAAGAAAAAAACAAACAATGCTTGGACTCATCCAACATGGACAGTCTCTGTTCCTGAGTTCAAAATATGATGTTTGCCCCAAACACTAAATGGGAATGCTTAGGCAGCATTTCATTTTCTCAGGAGTTAAAAATTGGGCTATTGCTTGAAGGAATATGTCAGTTGTTTTCATGCAATCCCAATTTTTAAGGGAGCTGGAGGAAAGAATAGTAATATTAATGGTAAGATCCATAGTTATAGTGCTTTGAGGTTCATGAAATGCATCCACAACAGGAATTTGTATGTATGTCTTTTGCAAAAGAGAGAAATCAGAGAACAAGACAGAAGGATGGCACTTTCTTGGATCCCAGACTAGCACTACCCTCCCGCCCCACCCCTCACATACAGGCTGACAACTCCCTACTTGCAGGAGTTGCTCTCAAACTCCATTAGCACTTGGGTGCTTCAAGAAAGCAATAAAGTATTCCAGAGCAAGTTTTTGTAAGTGTTGTTCTATAAAAGCTTCTAGAAAGAGCTGAAGAAACTCCATTTTAGTCTTAAATGTTCCTCTCCAGATATGGAGGTTTGTTCCACTGTTGTGCTAACTGGTCAAGGTAATAAGCAATATCCATCTGGGCAATTCCAACTGGACACTTTATTTCTCTTAATGATCTCTCAGTAGCATCTGACTCTATGAGTCTCCCCCTCCTTCTAAAATTCAGTGATCTCCAAATTCTTCTTTCCCTTTCTCCCTGACTTGTCACTCCATCGTTTTCTTTGTGGTTATCTTCTATTCCACCTCACTTCAAACTGAACCTCACATACACTCACACACACAAACACACTTTCTCTTTCCCCCTTTCCCCTTCCTCTGCATCCTTTTCTAGGAATTTGTCTATCATCTAAATTTTATCTCCAGACAGGACTGCCCCTGAGTTTTGACTCACACTCAACTGTCTGCTTAATATCTCTATTTGGATATTTAAGAGATACTGTTAACTTATATCCACAACAAAATTCTTGATTCTCAAAGTTGGCTCTCCTCATAAAAAAGCAAACAAAAACTTCTTCACCCCATTTTCCCTTCTCGGAAGTTGTCATGTCCAAAATTGAGGTGTCATTCTTAATCCCTCCCTTGTGCTCAACACCCTGTATCTCTTTCCTCACCAGTGCTGATAGACACGCTTGCACGACCTTGCTTTTTATATTTAAAAGTTTATTACATACTTAAATATGCCATACAATTCACCAATTTGAAGTATATAATTTAAGTTTTTAGTATATTCAGAGTTGTCCTATCATTATAAAGCAATTTCAAACATTATTATTTGCATCTCTCCCCTCTCAAAGAAACCATTTACCCATTAGCATCACTTAATTTCCCCCAAAACACTCCAGCCCTACACAAAAAATTAATCTATTTTCTTCTCTATAGATTTATTTGTTCTGAAAATTTCACATTAATGGAATCACACAATATGTGATCTTTGTATGTGGTCTTTTTAATTCTGCAGATTTTTAGATTCATTCATATTTTATATATATCAGCACTCCATTCCTTTTTATAGCCAAATAATATCCCATAAGATGGGTAATACAAATTTTTATTAGTCTATTCATCCGTTGATGGAGATTTGGCTTATTTCCTCTCATTATGAATACTGCTATGAATATTTGTGTCTTTAAACTTGTATTTTCATTTCTCTCATGTAGATATACCTAATTATAAGATAACAACATGTTTAACTCTACAAGAGACTTTCATACCATTTTCCACAGCAGCTGTTTTGGAAAGATTTTGCATTTCTATCAGTAGCGTATGAAAGTTCCAATTTCTCCATATCCTCACCAATATTTGTTACTATCTTTTTTTCACAGTGGGTAAAAAGTGGTATTTCACTGTGGTATTGATTTGTATTACCCTAATGACTAGGGATAACAGTCTTATGAAATTATTGTTTATTTGTATCTTCCCTGGAGAAATCTTATTAACATATTTTGCCTATTTTTGCACCAGATTATCTTTTTAATCACTGAATGGTAGAGTTCTTTACATATCCTAAACACAAGTCTCTGATGAGAGTATATGATTATAAAGGTCATTAAGGTTAACAACGTAGTCTATCTTCTGAGAGTTTTATAGTTTTAGCTCTAACAATTAGTTCTTTCCTCAATTTTGCATTAATTTTTGATAGTATAGATCTATCAGATAGGGACTCAATTTTCTACCATTACTTATGAATATCCAGTTGTATCAGAACCACTTGTTGAAGAGACCGTTCTTTTCCTATTGAATTCTCTTGGCACATTTGCTAAACATTAATTACCATAAATGTATGGGTTTACTTCTGGTCAATTAATTCTATTACAAAAATCTATACATCTATCCATAGACCAGTACCACACAAGCATATTTGAATATGGTAGCTTTATATTAAGCTTTGAAGTTGTGCGAATTTTAACATCTTGTTCTTTTGGCTATTCCAGCTGTCTTAAATTTCTATGTAAATTTTAGGATCAGTTTATCAATTTCTGCAAAAAATCCATCTGAAATTTTGAGAAAGACTGTACTAATGCTACAGAATTTAGGAAGTAGTGCCATTTCAAGTCTTCAATCCATAAACACAGGGCTTTTTTCTATTTATGTAGATTTTCTTTAATGGCTTTCATCATGGTTTTTGCAATTTTAAGAATAGAAACTTTACACTTCTTTGGTTACACTTATTCCCAAGTACATTATTTTCTCATATTATTATATATTTTTAAATTTCAAATATTCATGATAAATTATGTTATACATGTATATATAATGTATAAATGTACACTAAGTATACAGGAATACAAATGACTTTTTTATACTGATCTTGTATCATTCAACTTTCTGACCTTGCTTGTTAGTTCTACTAGATTAGTTGATTCCTTAGAACTTACCAAATACAAGATCATATCATATGAAAATACAGGTAGTTCTTTTTCATTCTAGAAGGTTATAATTTCATATTCGTTCATGTCTGGCTAGAAATTCCTAGTTTGCTTCTGAATATAAGAAATGAGAGAGGATATCCCTGTCTTGTTCCTGATGTTAGAGAGACAGTTTTTAGTCCTTCTCAATTAAGTATGATATGAGGACTTGATTTTCCATAGTTGAACAGTTTCCCTCTAGTTTGTTGTCACTTAGGTCTTGTTTTATCATGAAAAGTGTTGAATTTTGTCAAATGCTTTCTCTGAATAAGACATACTCTTCTGCACTCACTTTCCCTCCTGTATGTTCTCCCCACACTATCACCGTAACACATTGTTTTTGTCTTTATAAGTTTCTATTTCAAGGCTGCACCATTCTGTTTAATAGTCCCTATCTACCATCTCCCCAGGTATCTTATAACCTTCAGAGCACTTAGTCATTATTATTTTAAGTGCTAATTTTGGTAGTATTTTTATAGAGTTTAGTATTTGCCAACATGTGGTCACCATTTTAATCTACAAAACAACCTCACTTGATTTTTTTATCATAAGTTTACCAATATAGAAACTGAAGGAGAAATTAAGTGTCTTGTGCAGTTTATCAGTGGCAGACTCGGGATTAAAACTCAGGCTACTTAACTCTAGAGTTCATCCACTTAAACATTTGCCACAATGGCTATCAGTAATTACTTTTACTTACTTTATACCTTATTTATTATCTATATACAGCATTGCCAATCTCATTTATTGCTATGCATTTAGCATCTGACATAATCATGACTGGTATCAAATAAATAGTTATCAAACAAATTAAACACTAATCCCAAGATTCTTCACAAGAAAAGAATTCCACAGCACTCTGGTAAGCACTATTAACTACACATGCTCATGGAAATTCACATTACTTATTTACTTTCAAGATCCTTCAGTACAGAAGGTTGTTTAATTCAATATTTTCCAATTCATTTGAGTACTAACCCATCTTCTCACCCCTATCACCACTGCATTAATAGTCTGAGGAACTGTGTTCCACGGAACACACTTTGAGTAATATTGCCCCAAAGAGGCAGCTCAGATAGCACAGTTTTCACAAAGATGCCTCTTACTACCTTCTCTGTGGTGAGCTCTGTCTTCATCTAAAAGGTGTAACATTGAGTTGCTGAAAGCTCTCTCATGGGTATAGCTTGGTTCAGAAAGAAAAACCTAATAATAAGTTTTCCTAGAAGGTATATTGGGACTTGGGGTCACTGAGGGAATATAGAGATCTTTCCAACTATCAGAATGGTTCCTTCTCTCTGCATGTTTCTTTTCCCATGTCTCATCACAGAAGTAGCTATAATTTTCTCAGCACTATGCTTTACTAATTTGATTCAAATAAATTCATCCTTCACAACATACTTTAACCTATTCTCAGAAAACAGGCAAAAATCACAGTGTGTTAACCACAAAACTGTATTTCTTTCCTTAAAAACTTACCATAATGATGATATTTAAAATATAACTTCAGGTGTGGAATTACTTCATGATCTTCACATCACAGTTCTCTAAATGTCAAGGTCATCTACTTGAGCTGACTCTAAAAAAGAAGAAAAAAATTCTACTTTGAAATCTAAGAAAGAAAATAGCCAATACTATAAGATAACCATATGCATAAACAAAGCAGAATAGTCTTCTGTGATTAATTTTCTGTTTCTGAAGAGTTTTCCCCCTTTCAATTATTCATTTACATCAGTGGCTATAAATTATAGGCAGTGGTTAGAGTATCCCTTTAAACCACCTATTAAAAATGCTTAATAGAAGAAAACATCTTTCCTCTCAGTTTAAATTCAGTGAATAAAGTCATTTCCATATGATAATTCTCCAACGTTCTAATTTTTATGTAGTGACTGAAATCTTATATATTTGGTCTAAAGACAAGAATTATCTTAAATAAATGTGAATACTTTCTGAAACACATACTAGACTCAGGTACACAAAGGACTTTGGGAAGAGAAACCCTGTATTAAAGGGAGAGAATTTGGAAAACAGAAGAGAATGGGTTGTAACTTAATAAGAAGTTGGTGAGCACAAGCGATTAAGATGACGGTTCATGGGTGACATAGTGGTAGGAGAACCTTGGAGTATACAATGATGTAAAAATTATAAGTATGTGTGTAATCAATAAAAAAAAAAGAAGGTGTATAGGTACAAACAATGCTTCCCATCCACACCATCTTCATCCATGGATTCAATCAACTATGGATCAAAAATAGGTAGTTAGCATTACAATGGTTATGGCTATACTGGCACGTATAGCTTTGTTTTGTTTTGTTTTTTCATTCTCTAAACAATACAGTTTCACAACTATTTATATCATATTTACATTGTATTAGGTATTCAAGGTAATTGAGGGATAGTTAAAATTATACAGGTGGATGCGTGCAGGTTATATGCAAAAATTGTGCCATTTTTACATACGGTATCATATATCTTCCAATTTGAATATCCAGGTGGATTCAAGAGTCAGCCAATCCTCAAATACTGAGGAACGACTGTGTAGTTAGAAAGAACCAACAATGGACTGATTTGAAAAAAGAGTGACGAGAACAAAACAATCCATCTAGGGCATCCAGAGTGACTGGTTTCTGCCATACATTCCAGGTAGAGGAAATCCCCATTTGTTTTCCTCAAAGGTTGGGTAACAAGAGAAAACCCTACCTGTACTGAAAGTCCAAAAGAGTAGAAATAGGAAAACATACATTTCCCTGTGTGACTTCCTTAACTGCATGTCATCTGTACACAGGTTGACTCCCAGGTGGTAGAGTCACTCCTCACACTCAAAGTCATCAATTGTCTGTGTAGAATTCAGATGACTCAGCCTGGTAGAGAGGTTCTGAAGCATAAGCAGGCTCCAGCCCTGAGATCCTAGACTAAAGAGGAAAGCCACTGACTAGTTTATTAGCTTCTTAGTGGTTAGTTAGCTAGTGGTTAGGGGGAAGGTTTGGAAAATCTTGAAGTGCTTCCTCCTATCTTCTCTGAAAATCTAAGTATTTCCTGAATCTTTTGAAAATGTCATCTTAGCAAAGTATTTACTCAAACACAGAAGATCCTGACCTGAATATCAGTCAATAGTATACCAGTACTTCAGACAACCAGAGCTGGCATCAACTCCAAGATTTTAGGAGGATGGGGGAGTGAGTCATGGTGTCAGAAAACTATCTTACCATGTGTAGAGAAAATGGGGTTCACCACCAGAAGCCCAGACTCAGAGGAAACTTAAAAGGAATCAATCAGCCTGTGATAGGAGGGGGTGGAGGGAAGTCAATTCTGTGAGGTTCCCACAAAGCTTAAAAAAAAACAGTTTGTCACCAGTGTCTGCTGAAATAGAGACAGCCATGAACTTATTACTTAAAGCCACAAAGAAGATTGTGGTAGACACAGACAAACTATTGGGTTTAAGTAAACTATTTTTGATGCCAAAAAAAAAAATCATTTTTCCTCCTCCCCCTCAAATCTGTTTATTACTGAAAAGTTTTGGAGCTTTGTGAACTGGGCTTACAGCAATATAAGCCTCTCTTTCCCCTGGGACTCCTCTTTATTAGACTAAACTGAGAGGAATTTGCTTTAGAAAAGGAGATACCCTTTTTTCACTGGACATATAGGAGGAAAAATGAAATTATTAAAGGGGAAAAAAAGGAAAAGATCAAGAGAAGCCAATAGGCAAGGGTAGGACAGTAATCCTCATCCTTCCTTCCTTTTAGGAACCTCAACATACCCAGACTTCACATCTATCCTTAGCCCTCATGCTTTAAGCACCCACTAGAGCAGTGGATCTCAAACCTGAAGGTGCAGGAGAAATCCTGAAGACCTGCTCCTATGGGTGAAGAAAGAAATTCTAGCGTAGAGACCCTGAGTCCAAGGATCAAAAAGGAGTTGACTAGGCCTGTACCTGAAACACTTTGATCTAGGAGTCTGGTTTACTCAAAAACAAAGAGGAAACCTCTGTTACCAGATAATGAAATTTAGAATACAGTAAGTACACAGACAGGAAAATGAAACAGTAAATCAGCCTTAATGCAATCAACATAATTTGGAAAATAAGAAAGGAACAAAACTATAAAAAGCACAGTGTTCAAATTAAGTGACAGGGAGACATTTAATAAACTAGTCAAACTTATGTAAAAGCATAAAAAAATTAAGAGAAAAAGAAGGCATTGGGTAAAGGAGACTCAGAAAGGATCATGTATCTGGAAACTCAGGTTTAATGCCAGACTCCTAAGGTTTTGTCTCCTCTCTCTAGGACTCTCTCAGCCTTTCCAAACTATTTCTCACTGGTTAATTAGTTTTTCCTTGATGTTCAGATGATTATCAATCCTATGCAAAAACTCTGACACAACTTTGTGACTAACTCTGTAATTGTACCTGGAGGGAAGATAGCCAAAGGATGATACACTTATATCTGAAGGGTTCAAGAAGAGGCTTAGATTTGAGAAAAGGTTTCAGTGGAGCTGCACACAGTGAAGTGTCTGATGAGTCTCATTCACATGACTTAGCTACTACATTGTCAGGTGCCTTTGGGTCTGGAGCATTAAGCAAGGTCTTGCACTCCCTAAAACACACACTCATTACAGACCCTAGGGAAAAGGTTTTTATGTAACCAAACTTTTATCCTGGATATTTTCTCCCATCCTTTCCCCCTAGATGCCTCAAGCAAGGAAAACAGGTTCTTCAAGATCTGCCCACAGGTGTAGCACCACCTGTTAACCCATAAAAATCTCATGATGCCTTCCAGGATTCAGAGACCACCAATCTCCAGAATACCTTTCCTGGCTGCCTTGCTTCTTTCTCAGAGACCTTTCTGTCTCCTGAATCTGAACCAAACATCTGCTTATAAGTGACACTATAGTTCATCCCAGTCATCCAGGGTTGGATTAGCCCCAGTAAAGACAATAATAATAGTAATCACTACTATTATTATTTGAATATTAGAAAATAAACACAAAACCTCCAAATCAATGAAATGTGTATCTATTAGAATGTATTCACTGATAGAACCATGCAATAACCCACAGACATTACTGAGAGTCTTCAAGAGTATGAGGACAGCTCCACCTCATCATCCTTCAGACACAAATTCACTACATTGATGCTCAAGAGGTCATTCCACCAACATTAACTCCATGATGACACAAGTTGACAGAAAAACCACTAGTAAGTGACTAGACAAATACTAGATCAGGTATGCTTATTAAGCATTAACACATTTTATCTGTTAAGTAATTTATATTAATTTGTGATCCTGAAAAAGTTACTTATAATTACACATTGTGATAATATCTATATCCATGAATATTTTCTTAAATACTGGAAGTTTTACTAAGTAAATGTTGGTAATTTTCACTAAGGAAGGAGATGGCTAATGCATCTTGAAATTCAACTTGACTGTGATATCCTCTTTGTACTTTATTTCTCTTAATCAAGAGTCACTTGATTTTTTTTTTAACAAGGCTGTTTTCATAAGGACAAATCTTATCCTATGTGGTATGATTTTAGTCTTTCATAGGCATGACTTGAGTGATCAACTAACAGATGCTGAACCACTGACAAGGGTACCAGTAGGCCTTGCAAGGGCTTCTGGCACCCAGCACACCACCAGCTGCAGGAAGATGTTCATAATCAAAATAGCCACTGACGTGGGAACACATGAAAAAGAGCTAAAATAAGCACGCAGTCCTCCCTGGCGAGATCCAGAAATTCTCTTGTCCTTGGGGCTACCTTCCTCCAGGACATGCCCCCCACTATATAGGTTTTATGCAGCTAGTAATGGGCTTCCATATTTATTCCATTATAGCATAGGTTCTTAAAAGGCAATGTCAGGATCTCGGACATTTTCAGATATGCTCCTGCAAGTCCTGGGAGGTGTTCTGCTTCAAGATGCAACAGATAAGGGTATTATTCAAGCTAACAAGTAGAAAAATTCACAGGTAGAATTTTCAATTTTAAGATCTACTGTGTATTTTTTCAAAGTCTTTGCGACCTCCTACTACTTGCTTAATAGAAATCATACAATGAATAAACAAGAAGCAAACAAACTTTGAAGAAAAATTCAGCCTGCTGTTAGATATATTTGTGAATATGATTTTATATTGTTTATGGAATCCAAATATATGACTATGAACTGAATGCTTGCATCCTCCAAGATGCTGATGTTCCAATCTCTAATAGGGTGGTATTTGGAGATAGGGTTTTTGGAGAGTAATTAGGTCTTCATGATGGAGCCTTCATGGTGGGAGTAGCAGCCTTGTCAGATAAGACAAAGAGAGAGCTGCTTCTCTCTGCTTTCTATTCAGAGAGGCAATAGCAAGAAGCCAGCTATCGACTCTCAACAGGAACTGGATCTGTTCAGTCTCATAATATTGGACTTTCTAGCTGCTGAAGTTGTAATAAATGCTTGTTTTCAAGTCACACAATCAATTGTATTTTGTTATAATAGTGCGAGCTGAAACACATAGTATAGGCCAACTTTATACTTGCTACAACACACACACACACACACACACACACCCTACAGAGACATATATACATAGTTATCCCTATCCATAGCCTCTACAGATGATTTGTTCCAGTCTACTATGAATTCTGCAGTGCATCTCACAAGTTTATATTTTATAAGTCATCGCACTTAGGAGCATTTAGAGCAACTTGTCTGATGCTAGGACTCAGACAATGCTTCCCACCATGCAAATTCTTTCCTCAGGCACCCAACACCCTCTACCATCCAACCAAGATCAATGTTGATCAGACAAGCAAAGCAGTGGTGATCCAGCCAGGCACAAGCTCCCACCATCCCCAAGTAGGCGAGGAAGAACCACTTGCTGTCTGTGCATAGGGTTGTTTGTTCCCAGGGGGCCTTCTCCAGCCCTGACTTGCAAGCCCCCAAGTAACTTGTTGAATTAAAGCCACAGGTCTTAAATGGGAAAGTCAGGTCAGGTAGGTTCAAGGGAGAGATGGCAACTGTAAAGAAACAGCAGGGGGTGAAGTTGCTAAAAGAACTCATTTATGTATGGCAACTATAAGAAAGAAAGTAGGAAGTGAAGAAAGATGAGGAAAAATAGCCTGCCTATATTTTTCTAACCCCAAGACTGACCAAGCTATGAAAATCTCACTCCTTCAAATGAAGGAAGCAGGGATGCTTTCCCCCTAAAGTCAGAGTATCACAGAAATCACAACCACCAAGTTAACCTACAAAAGGGAAATAAGCAAACTAGACCAGAGACCTAAGGACCCTTAAAAATGTGGCCTGAGGCAACAGAGGGGAGTCTAAATACACATACCTAAGGATAATCAGCAGGTAGAAACTACTTCAGGTACTGTGCTAAAACAGATTCTCACTGTTAGCTGAATTCTAATCATGCTTTGAACAGGTACCTGGTAACTGACAGTGGTGAAAATATGACAAATGCACAAGAATCACAATTTTCAGAGTATTGGGGTAAAGAACTTTAAATGAAAACAGTTTAAAAGTCTAAGCAGACAAGAATGGAGGACAATTTTTTTTTTCCTTTGAGCACAAAATTCAGGGAACTGAAAGGAAGAGATAAAATCCAGGGTTTCTCTTCTAGGAGGAAAACCACTCTGGATACTAGCACTTGAACATTTCAAAAGCAGCTCAGGAAACTCTTGTACATTACATGTGAGAAAGGGAGACAAAACAGCCACTTTGGAAATCTGTTTGCCAGATTTTTATAAAGTCAGACTCATACTTACCATATGATGCAGCAATTTCACTCCTAGGTATTTATCCAAGAAAAGAAACAGAAACTTATGTTGCCATAAAACCAATTTATTGTCACCATTAACGGTTAACAATCCAAATTCTTTCAATTGTTGAGACTGTAAGCAGAATATACCCACAAAACTAAATACTTAGCAATGAAAAGGAACAAACTGACAGTTCTCCTCTGCTCACCTGTGACTATGCAGGTATCTTTTCTTTTTTTTAATTCTTTTATGATGAAACCATTCTTTTTTCCCATTAAGGAAAAAAGAACAAACTACAGAGAACAAAGTGCAAAAATCTCAAATGCTTTAATTAAGAGAACTGATTCATTTTGGAAAAGATAAAACTGGAAGGATAAAATATGAACCAGAGATTTCCAGTGGTCAAAACAAAGTTGAGATTGACTACAAAGGGTCATAAAGGTACATTTTAGGGTGATGAAAATTTACATTTTATTATTGTGGTTACTGAACTGTATGTATCTATGAACACTCAAAACCACACTTTTTTTCTCACATGATATGTATAGGAGGATTAAGGTGCTCATTTATAGGAGAACAGCTCCCTTGGTCATATGAAATTTCTGAATGTAACCTTTGAGTCTTTAGATAATTATAGGAACTCTCCTGTATTAAAAATAGACTTGAGTATGTGGTTTTATCCTTGTTGTGTTAACTATGCCCCTGTTAATCACTGAGGAAAGAAAACAAGCAAGACTCCAAAGGCTCTGTCCATCCACACAGATCACCACTGTAAAAGTATTTAAATCACCAACAAATTCACATGCTGCATTCCCATTTTGAACTCTAATGCCAGTAAACCAAAGTTACTGTTGAAAGCCTTAGGCAAGAAGTAAATCAAAGACAAACCTTGACTGTTGAGTGAAAAATCTTTAGTAGAGCAGGAAAAATTTTAAGTCATTGAGCTAATGAACAACATAAATGCACCATGAGTTGTTCTACAGGTGCAGATCTGGAAGGTCCGGACAACCTGGAAGGGTCTGGTTTTTCTTTATGTGGTACTCAATAGATATATTCTGATTACCTGTATATGCCAGACAGTAGATACCAATGATAAGCCATACTGCTCTTATATAGCTTATAATCTTTTTGCAGCAAAAGATTCTAAACAAATCAATGAATAAATAAATTGATCAGTCAATAGTAGGCTGCTCATAAGTTAATAAGAGCTGTGAAAGAAAAGCTGGGTAAAAGAAGGTGGGCTTCTCTGTTAGACAAATTGGTTGGGTGTGTCTGAAGAAATAACATTTAAGCATGGACCTGAAAGAACTGATAAAGAAAGGTGATGTGTATTTAAAAGGAAGCTGTTAATGCAGAGAAAAGAAGAACAAATACAAAGTTTTAAATCTTGGGATGGGAGTGTGAATGGTGTGTCCCAGGGTTAAGGCATCCAGTGTGACATCTTACTTAAAGGGAAAACCAGAAGGAAAAGCTGGTTGGAGTGGTGAAACACAGATTGAACAGTCCCTGTGGTAAAGGACTTTGGGTTTTATTTGGAGCTACCAGAAGTCACTATAGGGTGTGGGCAAAGGAATGATATAGTCTAGATTAATTACAAGGAATCATTCTAGTTGATCCAAGAAAAGTATACCTTGTGGAATGAGTAGATGGAGCAGTGGGCAAGAAGGAGCAAGGAATATGATAGGAGAAAAACCAGTGTGGAACTTGGGAAGAGATGAGGAATAGTGAACTGGATAACTCAAACCATTGCGCCATTGAGTGAAATCAAAGAAGTCAAGATGGAGCAGGTTAGTGCCATCAGAGTTGCTAGATAAAATATATTGCTATCAGCCGGGCATGGTGGCATATGCCTGTAGTACAATTGGTGGGAGGCAAGGGCCTGGGATCGCTAGAGTTTGAGGGTTTGAGACTACCGCGGGCAAGATAGCAAGACCTCATCTTGAAAAAGCAAACAGGTGTGGTGGCAGGTACCTGTAATCCCAGCTACCTGGGAGGCTGAGGCTGGAGATAACTTGAATCCACGGGCTTGGGACTATCCTGGGCAATATAGCGAGAATTAGCTCTCTCTCTCTCTCTCTCTCTTTAAGATTAAAAAGAGAGTAATTTGACCCACATAACAATATAGCTTGAAAACATTACAACAGAAATAGTTTACCCAAGACCAATTACAATATTAATTTTACCTTACAATACAACTGACTGGGTTATTTACTATCCACAGCTAAGAAATGAACTTCTGTAAGAAACTATACACTTTACTAGTTTTCCTTTCTAGGAAACAAAGGTTTCCAGGGTAACTAGTAAAAGTTTCTGAGCTTTCTAAAATACATCAACGATGTATATTTAACCTTTGCTCCAAAAAAGAATGTCATTCAGACTACAGAATATAGATATTATATAGTATAGTCACACTAGAAAAAAGCTTTGTCTGATAGGAAAGCCAAATCACAGCAATATTCCACTGGTTTGTATGTCAAAATCTTTTGTAGTTTAATTGCTGTTACCCACATCAAAGCATTGTAGGTTTTATAAATAATGTTCTTCAACTATGCTAAAAATCTGAAATGGGGTGCCCCTCCACCCCCTTGGGTTATGGCAGTTTGCCCCTCCTCCTGACCCTCCCCCTTGGGGGTGTGTCAGTTAAACTGCTAGAGGAAGCAGTTGGAACAGGAAGTTGGACCAGAAGCAGGGGGAATAAAACGGCAAGGAGCAGAGACAGAGGGGAGAGAACTCCTGAGAGAGGAGAGAGAGAGAGAGAGAGGGAGAACTTTTAGCGAATGAAGAGAAGAGAATGGCAGGCAGGTAAAGAGTAGCCTGAGCAAAAGCCATCTGGAAGAGCTGGAAGTGATGAGGAACCACGGTATCCAGCAGAAGAGTGACCGGCATGGAGATTGTGGCACCACAGCAAGATGATATGGAAAGCTAGTACCTGGAGATGGCCAGGAATTTGGAAAACTGATCTGTGCATCAGCAATTCTGGAAGAAGTTTGGAGCACCTTGAAAAAGTGGAGCAGAGAGGAACACTGGTGAGAGAAGAAACAAAGAGAAGACGAGGGAGAAAGGACTGGACTTTGCAGAGTGCCAACCTCTGAGGTTTGGAGGGGCAAAGGGGCACCATCTTGGACTGTGTCTTTGGGACCTTTGGGACTGAGAATGGTGAATGGGGTAAGATGACTGGCCACTTGTGGCTTTAAAAAGAAACTTTTCATTTTCTTGATTAACTTTTCTTGTTAATAGTTTTCTTGGTTAACTTTTCTTGTTCATAAAATCCCTTGTCTTGTTAAACTGCATTTTGCGTGGCAACTGCTATACGCAGGTGATATGAACCTATGGGTTTGTAAGTTGGAGGCTTTTGTTTCCCCCCCCCCCTCTTTTGACCTGATTTCAAATCCAATGTAGAGAAAGCCCTTTTTTTTTTTTTTTTTCAGTTTTATGAAGAAGGCATAGAAAGAGCCCAGAAGCAACACACCAATAAACAGGGAATCAGGTCTGATTCTAGCAAGCTGAAGTGTGGTGCAGTAGCAGAACCACCAAAGCTCCACTTCCTCATGTTTAACTTCCCAAGCCATGTCTGCTTTATCCAAAATGAGATTCATGCCCAGGATCCAAAATACAGGAAGAGTTTAAATTATTTTGATTGGAAAGCTGTAGCCTGTTAACATGTATAACACTTTCCAGGAAGATATCAGCTCCCATATTTTCCACCTCTCCCTCCTCCTCCTTTTCCTCAATTCAACCCTAAGAGCAACAGCATGGAGCCTGACAGGGCACCAGATCAAAACATACTAGAGATGCCAAATTCAGGAATCTCCAGAGACAATAAACACAGCCATCACTTTTAATCTATTCTTGTTGGTGGGAAAATGATTCAATCCAGTTGGAACCATCTAAACTTAAAACCATCTTATAAACTTAGCCTACTTTTGATTTTTTTTAATTTGTACTCAGAAGAAATTAGCTCCCCAAAGTAACTATACTCATCTAGTTCTCCATCATGAGCCAAGAGAAAAAATCTCATTTTTGTCACAGAAGTCAAGACAGGTGAATTAAATGGCTTTCCATTTCCTTTTGGCGACATTTCTGAAGTCCTTTTATAGTTATTCAACCACATTATATTTCTTAGGATATGTACTTGGAGATATTTATTCTCAAAAAAGTCAGTTTTGCTCTAAAGAATTCCTTAATCAAATTTCTTAAATTAGTGACCTTTTCCCACAGTATCAACTATTAAAGACAGATTTTTTTTTTTTTGACTTGTTGCTTTAAGCTGTCAGGATGTATCCTACTTTTTCTAGTCTGGATTTAGGACTTTGTTTCACATAGCTCCTCATCATTACACTAACCAGATGTTTCTGCTTTTTTCCAGAAGACAGAGGTATTCAGGCATTATTCTCTAGGCTTCTTCCAGGCCATTCGTTCAGCTATTTACCATATTTCTTCCCAAGGGTTCCAGACCAGTCTTCTCTATTTCCTTTTTTTTTTTTTTTTTTTTAGTTCCAGTGTTAAAACATGGGTACCTACATGGTGTCAAATCTGTGCCAACTCTGAGTGTGGTTTTCTCTTTGGACTTATTTATAATGACCAAAAGATGTATTATATCTGGATTTTCAGAGGTCTGTTAAATATTAACTATGATGATGTGAAATGTTAGAAAATTGGGTCAGGCTGAATCTCCATTATTAGTTCAGTCTGCTATTATTTCTTCGTAAGATTCTAGAACACCATGTGCAATTGTCACTTATTCACACAGAAAGCTAATGAAACCTTTCAGTTCCTTCTCTAGAAATGTTCCAAAACAAAATAGCAATATAAGTGCTATCCTAAAACTGGATTGCAAAATGAAACCCATGGGTTAACTCTATCCTACTTCCTCTATTTGTCAATAAAGTTATTCAAACACTCCTATGTTTATTCATTTCCATGTAACCTATGGCAATTTTCATACTGCAACAGAGTTGAATAGTTATAAAACAGATGATATAATCCACAAACTCTGAAATATTTACTATATGGTTCTTTACAAAAAAGTTTTCCTCACCCCTGCTTTAAAAATCAATGATTCCAAGAAAATGATGGTTAACTCCACTCTTTGTGGTTTTGAAATCAGGTTGAAAAGGCGGTTCAAAAGCCTTCAACTAACAAACCACAGGTCTGTATCACCCGCGCTTAGTAGTTGCCACTCAAAATGCAGTTTAACAAGGGATTTTATTAACAAGGAAAGTTAACCCAGAAAACTATTAACAAGGAAAGTTAACCAAGAAAATGAAAAGTTTCTTTTAAAGCCATAAATGGCCAGTTATCTTACTCCAGTCTCCCTTTAGCCCAACAGTCCTAAACACAGTCCAAATGATGCCCCTTTGCCCTCCAAGCCTCAGAGGTAGACACTTAGGGTCTCTCCGGGTTGCATGTTGGCTCAGCACTTCCTCTGGGTCGCTTCTTCACCTTCACATGGCTTCTCCCTTCAGGGCTTGATGCTCAAAGTGGCCCCAGAAGGCTCCGCTCCTGTGTCCTTCTCCAGGTGCCAAAACTTCTGAGCTCTTAGTTTCACATGGTCACACTCCTCCTCTCTCTGCTTCTGCAAATCCTCCTCTAGCTGCTTCCTCCCCCAGTTTTAAACAGCCACACTCCTCAAGGTGGTAGGGCAGGGGCGGGGCCAACCACCACAATCCAAGGGTGGGGGAGGGGCTAACTGCCACAACCCAAGGGGGAGGGGCAGTGGGTAGGGCCAGCTGCCACAACCCAAGGGTGGGGGAGGGGCACCCAGCTCCATTTTTATAAAGTTACTTATCTAGAGCATTATTTTCCTCAGGGTAAAAATGAAATATCAGGGTTACATGCAAAACTGCCAGGTACAGTGCCCAAGATTCAGCAGTTAATTAACACATGCCTCATTCTTGTACTTGCCAACCTCTTCCTAGTCCTTTAGCACATATTTCAAATATCTTTTCTCTCTACTGTATTCTTCCCTAAGGATTGGCATCACAGATTATTTTAACACTGTCTACTGCATACTTTTTTATGTACCTGCTTGCTTTTCTTCCCATCAAGAATGTGAATTTCTCTAGGAAGCCTCATATCTTATTTACCTTTGTTTCCCTAAGGCCTGGTATTTAGCAAGATTCCAGCAAACATTATTTAAAGAATGAGTGAATGAAGAAATATCAAATCAATACTAGGAATATTTTCACTTCTAAAAGCTATCATGCAAAAATAAGTAACATTATAAAGTACTATAAATATACTAAAATACCACCATATTTATGTGTATATATATTATATATACACATAAGAAGAAGCGACCCATATAATATATATGTGTATATATATTATACATAATAAATATAAATAATAACACACTTCCCCAACTGAATTTCACAAATAAGGAACATTTTTTTTTTATCTTTGTTTTGACCACCAAATTAGGATTACAAGTTGCTACATAGTAAGATTTTGTTGGACTAGCAGAGGACAAATTAACAATGGCCTTTATTATATGTAGGTACAAAGGAGTTTCTAAGGAAGCAAAAACAATTCTTCTTTAAACCCAACAACTTAACAACTTAAAAATTCTTTAGTCAAAACTCTTATCATTGAATGCAAAATGTGGCATTTTTTCACTTTAACAAGACTTGGAATTTAAAATTTCCAATAATAGCAATACTTTAACATAAAATAATTTCTTTAAAAAAGATAGTGGTAAAGAAAAAAAATAGTTGCTTTTTATTTTTCCTGAGTTAACTTTAAAGAGATTCATTTATGTAAGACTGAATGATTCAAAGCAATGAACTAGGTAGTAAGTAATAATGGTGAAGAAATAAAATTCCTGTTCTCACTCTAGTAAAATAAATTAGCTTAGTGACATCTCAGAACTTTGACAAGATTCTCCTTTAGTGAATAATATTTCATAAATATTAGATGATATTATATTTCACAAATAACTAAGAGAAATAGAATACAAGTTTCCAAAATAGAAACAGGTTTCTGTATTGGATAATTTCCTATTGCTGTTGTAATAAACTACTTACACACTTGGAGGCTTAAAACACAAGTTGATTATCTTAGTGTTCTTGAGGTTAGAAAAGTCTGAAAAGGGTATCACTAAAAATCAGGAGTTGCCAGGCTGCATCTCATATGGATTCTCTAGGGAAAATATCCATTCCTTTCTTTTCCACCTTGTAGAAGTTCCCTTAATTTCTTGGTTCATGGCCCCATCCCTCCATCTCTCAGGTAGTGTAGACTTTTCCACATGGTAGCCCTCTGTCTCCTTTCCCTCTTCACTTCAGAGAACTCAGGTGATTACATTGGCCTGTCTGAATCATCCAGGATAATCTCCACATCTCAAGACTAGGACCTTAATTTCTGTTCGTCATGTAACCTAACATACTCTGGCTTCAAAGCATTAGGACACAAACATCACTGGGATGCTATGGTTCTACCTGCCACACATATCTTTGTAGCAGTGAGTCCATGTCTTGTGTATGACCCAGTGTCTGACCATCTTCCCACCTGCTAGAATGTTACTCCCACCCTGCAATCTCCCAGTACCCCCACAGAAGCATACCACCTCTGTCTTACCAATCCTACTATTGGATCTGTCATTTCCTGCTCATCAAACCATGTTCTGCTTGTGCTATCTAAAAACAGAACATGACTTTTCTTTTACCTGCTCCCCAATGAACAACATCCTTCCGTTGTAGTTGGTATAAAACTCCCTTGCCAATGTTCATACAAAGTTATATTAAATTTAACAAACAAGTTTTTTAACAATGTTGATCCATATCCTATTGCTGTTACTACTCTGTGTTCCCTAAACATATGTGTTCATTTAGCTTTCTGTTTTCCAAGAATAGGTGTCAGGTACATATTTGCTGTGTTATCCCTGACAACAAAGTCTGTTTAACTTAATAAACATAGATATTTAGTAAATATTAGTCAGTTGACCTCCAACCCAAATGTCTCATTAAGCAGTCTTGGACTATGGCAATCAAGTAAGATATGTTTCTGAGATTATACACAGTGTTTCACAGATTTCCTAGAGTCAAAGGTAAGTGGAAAAATCTGGGGGGTGTGACTTGTTCCAGCAGGATAAGGGAGGTCATCCTGAGCCCTAACACCACCTTAAGGGCCCAGAGCAGCTGGCTCTTAGAACTCTAAGTTGTGCTCTGACTTGGGGGAAATTAGCGCCAGCTCTTCTGCTTTTGACAAGTCTTCAGCCACACATAGGGCTCCATTTCAGCTGGCAATTGCCTAGGATGTAACACCCATTTGGCTGTATGGAGCATGTTTTCCAACTCACTTTTGTTATTGGCACACAGTTGTGACCCTGGGGTACTGGAAGCCTCTATTGAGAACTAGCCCCAGTCATTGTACAAGAGTTCTTCCCAGGTCATCAGAACCCTCTGGAGATCACTTACTTTGGGAACATTTCGAAACAAAGGTTAAGAAAATACCTTCATCAAATGGATATCTAGTAACTGCTATTTAATTGTGGTTAATTTTTTAATTTCAAATAAAACAACATAAACTTAAGGAGAAAAACCGAAATTGCATTGACCCTCTCTCTATGTGAGGGTCCCAGATACCAAATACCCTATTCTACAAATGATTCCTCTTCCCTTTTCCTCTCAGCTCAGCTGGTACCCCTGGTCTGTGAACACAGGTACCAGAAATAGGTATATCACCCCCAGATAATGATTCTAGGCATAAGAAGGGGGTAATGCTGAGAGATTTCCATTTCTCTTGTTCCTGTGATCTGCCACACAATGTCCCCAAGCCAAGGGAAACATTCTATCAGGAGAACTTGGCCTCACCCAGACCAGGATATTAGTGTCACTAAGAAGTACATCTGCAACACAATTTCCTTGCTACTATGAGTTTCATTCCAATGGAAGAGAAGAACGCTCCACCTGAATGCTGTTATCCGTACTCTCTTGGCAAACACCATTAGGAATTCATTCATGTTTGCTGCCTCCTCCAAGTTCATCATATAATACTACACGTTCAACCCAGAGAACCCCAAAATACACAAGAAGACACTGCAAGGATCATTCTGCCAATGCCCCCTCAAGCAATACACAAGGAACAGGCTGATGGTACTGGGAAGTCATGAGTCTTTGTAGAGGAACCAAACTTCCAGTAAAATCAAAGACTGCCTCATCTGGAGAAAGAATGTCTGACTCTCACTGGACTCCTGCAGTTGGGAGTGGCAGTCATGTCACATGAAAAGTTAAGAGCCAGAGAGTCTGGTCCCTGGAAAAGTGGTGTCCAGTACAAAGCATCAAATTAGTCTTGAGCATAGAAAACAAGCTTTTGTAGAAAGGAAAATAATACAGTAGAAATCTTAAGAGTTTGGTAAATACTGAACTCAAGTGCCTTTTTTCTTCTCAATAATTCTACTTTCATATTTTCAAGAAGAGGGATTTAGCTTGATTGATACTGAAGGCACGGCCATTCCCTGGCTACAATTTTCTTGTAGCTGTCCACATAAAAATCTAAGAACACCTGGGTTTATAGCAGTCTCTCAGCAACAAAGGGATTATCTTGCTTCACTAAGGTGGTATACTTTCTAGTGTAGGGATAAATAAATGCACATGACAAATCCCCACAAGTATGGAGTCACCAAATGAAAGTCATGTTTTAGATAAGAGTAGCAAGCTCACTGCAAGCTCCATTCTGTTGTGTATTGGGTGGGATTTCCTTGCTATATATTTCTTTGAAAGAACAGAAACTTAATCTCAAAAGCAGTTTTAAAGAAACCCACTAAAACACATAGTTGGATACATGCTCTAATATGGGTTTTTATTAGGATCCATAGTCTGTCCAACCGCAACAGGTGCACCTCACTCTAAAGTCAGTCCAGGTAATGGAACAGTATATGCAAGCTCAAGGGTTGAGAAAGTCTGGTAATTTCAGAAGACTGACAGTACTTTTGTGTGTCTCAATATGTGACAGAAGCCCACATGGTAAGGGTACTATTATAGACCCTTAGATTTTTAGCTCAAAGGTTGCAGCCAAAAAATGAAGCAACTTAGACTAATATGCACTTTAAAAGGGTGACAAAATTCAAGAACAAAAAGGCATGCAAGAAGGTGGCCATGTGTAGGGATTCACTGCTGGGCTCACCCCACAACCACTGTCATAGGGCAAAAGGTTAAGACTCTGAGGGAAGCAGAGAGCACCGCAGGGCTGACACCAGCAAGATCCCCTGAAGGTGGGGCGGGAAAGCTGCATTGAAGGTAAGACATTTGTGACTAGCACTGCAGGAAATAAGATTCTGACAGGTGAAGTCAGGAAGGGGATGACACAGGGAGAATGCAGGTCTAGAGGAGTAGAAGAGCTTAGCAAATGAGGATGGGCTCAAAGGCAAGATTTAGGGCTTATGTAGAAGAAGAGGAAACAGGTCAGCAATGATGTGATACAGAATAAACTCATTAAATACTTGGTGATGGAAAAATTGTACTTCATACAAAACTTGATGTACAAATGCACACCAGTGCCAAAATCAGAGTAGGGTGGGTATGTGTGTATGTGTGTCTGCCTGTGTGACAGAGAAAAAGTAAAAATCCATGCTTCCATTATATTAACATCTCATGACTGTCTCAAAATTATTCATCAACTGACCAAAAGGCAACTGTTACTATGCCTAAAATAAAATCTTTGTACCTACAATTTCCTTTCCAGATAAAATCACTTAGCATAGAGGTTCTGGAAAAGTCTACTTAATTCCTCCTGATTATCACCTGGGAGGGTGAAAACTTACCTCAAAGACAGCACTAATTAGTTGACTCTTCTATCAGTCAGACTTCTTATTTGTTATAAATCAAATTATACTCTTTACAATAAAGCTCTCTCTGAGCGCCTTGTCCTCGTTCATTTATTTAAACAAAAGCAAGCCAAGGGAAACCCAATGGACCACCACCTTACCCTGCTATCAGGAACATACAAGCTACTTCTACTTGACTTGTCAAATACTTCTTCCTAAACCTGACCTCAAGGGAAGACTGTAATGACAACCGGTACACGCCCTTCCTGTCCCCACCAGCTGATCAAAGACATTTCCTGAAAGGGGCTGGTAAAGACAGCAAGCAACAAAATCTTGCATGAGCACCACTGATAGCTCTTGACTTTTACTTCCCTTTCACATTTCATCTGCAAGCAGCTTGGAAAGAATCTTTTATGCATTGAGTAGCAAATAGGCTCAGTTTAACTTGTAATCACCAAAAGAGTGACCTCCTCTTCAGTGCTTTCCAGAGAGAGAAAAAGATGGGTCACCACGTCCCACAAACAATGGAGAATACAGTTGCTGCCTCAGCCCAGAGAATCATGGGTGAAAAGTCCTCTATCTTTTGGTTTGATCAGGAAGAAGCAATTATTACCTCACTAAGTAAATGTTGACTGAGTACTTACTATGTACCATAGATTATTCTGGGTGCTAGGCATAAAGTAACAAACAAACAAAAAAAAGGTAAAAAAAAATCCCCTGCCTCAAGGAGCTAATATTCTAGTGAAAAGTGAGGAAACAATTTTTCCACACATAACAAGAGGCACCAAACCAGTGACAAAAGGTAAAGACAAAGTAATCCTTGATTGAGAAAGAAAAGCTAGTTCTTGTTAGAGAAAGAGAGACTTGATGAGGAAACAGAAACACAACTCTTTGCTAAAACTCATATATACCTCAGTAGCCTCAAGTAGTATCTACAGGAATGGGCATGGGACAGTTAGACATTTCCAAAAAAGATCACCACATTATGCTTTACCTCATGTGTAATCATTCCAGTCTCCTTTCATTCCTACAAGATGGAATTGGGGAGGTTTGGCCATGAAAGTACTAAACATTGAGGGTCATAGGCTGACAGAGCAGGTTGGGCTCAAAAGTCATGTTAAGATTTAAAATCAAATATCAGGCTCATCGACTCTTGGTAATCTCCCTTCTAACTCAGCAAAACACTCACTACCTTAGATAGCCTTTTATTATTCCTCTGGAAGAAACCCATCCCAGTTCCACTTTCATTTCCCCTACTTACCTGCACTGAGACCTTCACTGGGAACCTGTCAAAGGGTGCACTTTGCCTGTGCCCACCCTCTCACCTCCACACTCTAAACCCCTGAAGTACCCTCTGAGCACCTCAGCACCCTCTAATAAGCCCTGAAGCATCCTCCAAGCACCTCAGCACTATGGAAGCACAACTCCAAAAATCATTCTCCCTGCGGACAGCTCTCTAAGGTCATGCTAGCTAAGAGCAAATCACTGAGGAACTTACAAGTCAGAGTTTAATAGAAAGTCACCCCGAAGCATAACAGATGCACCAGAAATTATAAGTGAAATAATCTTCCTAAGTATCTTTGCTGAAATTTTTAAATGTATGAAGAAGAAAAAACACCCAAAATCTTGCCTTCCTTTGAACTATCAATTTAGAAACTACAATTTCTTTTGGTTAGAATGGACCTAGAAAACCTTCTCAATCTAGCTGGGCTACCATTCTGCAATACGTTTGTCAGGCAGATGTGCAGCTTCTATAGAACTGTATCAATAGAGACCTTCCCCAGCAAAAGCAATCTGCTCATTTAACTGATATTTCAAAAATTCTCCTGTTGCTTCTTCAGAACCTCAGTCCATTGGTCACAGGACTGATTTAGAGACCATCAATCAGTGTGAATTTAAATATGATTTCTTTTAAACTCTAACTCCAGTCATTAGGCAGAGCAATTGAAAAAAAAAAGGGAGGGAAAATAAATTGATATTCTAAGGACTGGTAAGCAGGAACTGTCACAGGATAATACATTGATATATTGTGACAGATTTTGGAGAGGCAATCTTTGGGAAACACCAAGCAAGCCAATGATGCATCTGAGCTCTGGGCTAAGAATTCTGAAAACAGAATAACCAGTAGGTAAGGTGTTCAGGTCTGGTGAGAAGTATCAGCTTTAGGCTCAGGTAGCTGGAGAGAGACACTGCTCCTGGAGCTGAGACTAAGAAAGAACTGGTCTTAATCAAGGTGAGGCCATCAGAGGTCATGGAATTTAAATGAGCTGAAACTAGGGACAGGAATGGAGGCAGCTGTTTTAAGTTTTATCAAATTTATATGAGATTAAAATGAGTTCTTACACATTAGATATCTTTCTACAATTTATAGCTTGAAAAATCTCACTCTCTTTAAAGGTGGAGATGTGTAGGGGCAAGCATCAGGCTCACCCATCTGCAAAGGTTCTTTATTGATTCTAGCAGTTACACAGACAAACCAGGCAAGACAGGCAAAGGCCAGGGCAGGAATAAGAGAGCTGGGAGGCAAGCAAGACCCCCCTGCTCCCCTAGGAATCTTCACTCTTTCTCTGGACTCTCTGACATTCTCTTGTGCTTTCTCATGCTCATGCATACTTTTTTCACATTCCTTCTGCACCCATTTATCCCCATTCTCCTATGTCCATGTTTGTACGCTTACACAAGCCCACACCCACTGAAGCACACAATCATGGGGATGGTCCAACACCCCAGGTGCTGCATATACAGATTAATAGAGGAAAAAGCATGACTAACTCACTTACCCCATGTGATATCACACTAAACAGGCGTACAGGATTAGCCCAGGGAGGTGGTTTTAAAAAAAGGAATAAATTGCTTAGCTGTGTTATTCCATAGATATGTCTACACCTGAGAAAATGTCCTTAAGAAGAATGCTTCACTTTAAAATAATCATGTGACTAAATCAGAACAGTACTCTTTTTTGTGTGTGAGAGAAAATACCCAAAGTTCTCAGTTTTTTATTAGCTGCTATTTCCACTAGTTTCCACAACAGTATTGCAAACACATTGTGCAATCATCAATAATTACCTTTAATTCTGTTACTGGAAACTGAAAAAGAATTTACCATTCCCTCATGGCCTCTCCTTTGGTTTTGGAAAACAACCAGTAGGCAATGTAGCTAAAACCTGAAAGAAATAAAAAAAAAAAAAAAAGGTTTAAAAAATTGTAGGCTATAACTTCCAAAGCTAAGGAATACAAACATATATGATATGGAACAGATTGATTTTACTTAACCTATGAAAACATTGAACTGCATTCTATCTAATCAATATCCCTCATCCCTAATTGACCTAAAAGAGTGAAAATTAACACATCATTTCTATTATTCCCTTTCTTGTTTTCTGCTTAGTAATTTAAATTATGGCTAAAATTGCTTTGATCAAATCCACTTTAACCTAATTTAACTTAAAATATCTGTCATTAACTACCATAAACAATCAAGTTAACCCCAATTTCAGCAACCGGTAAGTTGCATTGAACAAGCATTACAGTTTGTGTACATAAGCAGAGGGAGCAAGAGTATCCAGAGTTAATAGCTATTATAAACAAGAAGGGAAATGTGTGCATTATGTTTCCTTTATTTTGATAAAGGGTAGCAAATCTACTAATAATGGATGAATAAACTATCCCCCAAGGATAGATTGAAAATTTTTAAGATCTTGAAATTAAAGAAAAGTGGCTGCAATTTTTCATAAAGTAGGATTAGCTCATTGTGTGAATGCTTCACTGCCTTGAGCACATCTGCTCCTAGAGACTGGCCCAGCTCTGGAGATGATGAAGAGCTTTGTTCTTTGCATCAGACAGCTCAGCACTGGAGATCAAAGATCACAGACCTTCCCAGATGATCAAACAGGAGGTATAGTAAGGCCTGGGCAGCACAGCTTCTCAAGAGGGCATTCAGAACCCTGTTTTCTGTGTTCCTTTGTTACTTAACACTGGACTCCCCAGGACCTCTATTTGCCCTGCTTGGCAACAACAAAAGGAAAGTTCTAGCAATTCTAACTTCTCTGTCTCAGTCAGTCAGACTCTTCACCCTAGTTTGTTTCCTTTGTTTATGGCAGCAGCGAATGACATTTAAAGACTGCAATGCACAAGATTGTGCCATACGAGTAAGTA
The DNA here is from genome assembly GCA_004024945.1 of Uropsilus gracilis. Lineage (NCBI taxonomy): Eukaryota > Metazoa > Chordata > Mammalia > Eulipotyphla > Talpidae > Uropsilus > Uropsilus gracilis. Next base: position 57,406 of record PVHY01003531.1, on the reverse strand, counting down.
CTTTTTTCCTATAGAAATGTGTATGGTAACATGTTCCCATGATCCCCCCCAAACTCAGAAAGAAGTGCAGGGATCTTCAGTTCCCCAATGAGCAGAACAGATGTGAAAATATCAAAACACATTTATTCAATAGTACTGACAAGAGAAATATTTAAAAATTAGAACACCAAAGGGGACATTTAAAAGAGTTCAGATTAAAATGAGAAATTTTAACTAAAAGTTGAAATTTCTACTGAAATTTCAGAGTAATACAGTTCTTGCCATGCTTAAGATAGCCACCACTTTAGAATCACAGAAATGTTACTAGAAGCAGCTTCAGCTCAGCTTTCTCATTTTACAGATTGGTAAATTTATGCCAGAATTTAAGTGATTCATTCATAATCACACAGCTACTCACAGGCAGAAACAAGACCCACACTGGGATCTCCACAGTCAAGAATCTCTTTTTTTCCTACAGGTACATAGCCATGGATTCATACAAATTGAGATGTCCTTGTTATTTGAAAAGCGGTTAGCCAAATCCTTATAGTTTGGAGTTTTTCCAGGGAAACATGCCTTCCTAACACTAAATTCAATCATTTAATCACTTAAACCCAAGCACAATTTCTAAATTCCCTGCTATTTTATCACGAGACTCACACTGAAAATTCCATCCTTACAGCTAATTCTGTAGCTGATCCAATCTATCCATATTTAGTACCTCCCAGAAAATGATGTAAGCCTAGCACCAAGTGAAAATGCAAATCTTGCCTCCCCGCATACAGATTTTCAAAAGGTTGATCAAATGACATTAGTGAACTTCTCCAATAACAGGTAAAACAGTGGCAAACGGGGGGGCAAACAGTTGTAAGAAGTGACATACATTATTTCAAGTCAAGCATATGCATTAAAAGTACAAATTTCAAATTCTGAGTATGAAATACAACAGGAACTTTTTAATTTGCCCTCTGTTACCAAAAATAATGAATTTAAAATTTTAGACAAAATAAAAATGTGTTTTGTACAAAAAAAATTACAACCTCATTTGTCTCAATTCTTTTAAAAAGCATCAAAGTGTAATAATGTATCATTCTGAATTACAATTAAGTTTTTGGCTTTAGCATATAATTTCATTTGAACAAAATCATAGGAAAAACTTTTATATGGTTCTTAATAGTTGCTGATTTACATTCTGTGATTAGTTCTATAATCTGCAATTACGTTCTATATAATTTGTAGTCTGAACTTTACCCAGATCAATCAAGTTGGCTGAGTTTTCCTATGTTCAAAATGTTTATTACATAAAAATAGTATGTGAGGCTATCTTTCACTTAGATAATGAAAGCTATTCTAATACTAAAAAAACACAGGACTTATTTTTTAAGCATAAATTATTCAATGGAACATTTTCTTCCAGAAGAATATAAAAAAAGTAAGAGAATATTTTTCTATTAAATAAAATTGCAATGTTCTATAGTAGGTTTTTTTTTCTACATTTCAAATCTTAACAATATTAAAAGTCTAAATAATTGATGATAGACAACTTATAGTATGGGGGACAATATTTTAAAAGACTCACTTATTGGGACCTTTTCAGTCTCTGTGGACCGAATAATAAAATATTTATGATTCACTTTGTTTACTAATCCTATCTGAAATTCAAGATCCAGCTCAATCATGCTGTCAGATATGCTTATCTCTCAATTAGTGTAAATGTAGACTCAGTATTATGATGTGACTAATAGTTTCTTGCCAGAAGGACAACAAAACCCAATGTCTCCACATCCACACTGCCAACAGAAGCCAAAGAACAAAGATTTAGTACAACTTTATGTCTACCATAGACACTTGAATAATTTCACCCCTGTGGCCCAAGGATAACAACAACAACAACAAAAATTCAAAATCACCCTCCCAAGTACTGGAGACCCATACTATACTAATCAAATGAGCTCTCCCCTGTTTTGGTACCCTTCTTGAACCCTTCTTTAAACAACTTAAGTTTGAGAGCCAGGGAAACCCCTGCTCTGGCTCACTCAGCTCAGTTAAGAACTCTGGTTGTTTCTCAGCTAAAATAAGGAGGTTATTCAGGAATATTGATCAAACCATAGGAAGCAAAAAATAAAATAAAATTGGCTCTTTATTTTTGGTCAACTTCCTTAGAAGCAGACATTTGTCAACATTAACACTGCCTTTAAAAGAGAAGGCATTACTAGACTTACTATCAACCCTAAGAGATGATGAGATTAAGATGAAAAAGCAAGCTAACTGCTTGCTGAGGAAGGCAGAGACCTCCACACAGTGTGAGGAGGGAGGTGGGTGGGCTCAGGAATTCTAGGTGGTGTGCGGTCATTTCCCATCTTGGCAAGCTGCTTCATCTCTCCAAACCTCCCCTCTATAAAATGGGCATAGGAACAAACTCAAAAGACTCTTAATCGTTTTAAGTGTCTAACACAACATAGTGCTTGGCATAAACAAAATGTTCACATGGTTCTTTTTCCTGCTACATACACAATGGAATAACCTTCTACTTTCTCTGAACCTCAAGGGAAGTTGCATTAGATGTTTTTTCTAATTAAAGCTGATCCTTTCCAACCAAAACTGTAACTAGTTCTTTTTTATTTATTATTGTAAAAACATGGAAAAATACTTTGAAATGCAGCGATCTAAAATCCTTTTTCCTGACATTTGCTCCAGATTGCACATAACTTGTACCATTTTGGCTAAATAATCACTGTGACTGACATAATACCATGTACTCTAACATTTTCCATATATTCACTATTAAAACTCATGAAAATCTACTGAGATAGGAGCTGTGCTCACCCCCGTTTCATAGGTAAGGAAGGTGAGACAGAACTTTTAAGCAGTTCTTCAGCAGCTTGTTCATATATCAGAATCAAGCCAGGATGCAAACAAGCAGGAGGACTCCAGAGTTCATATGGGCTCTTCATTTTGTATATTTATTTGGGGGATAAGTGAGAACAATTAGGGAGAGAAGGAGGACATACCACACATACACTCATAAGTAGTTAAGCAGAATTCAATTGTGAAGACATCAAATACATTCTCACTGGCTGGTTTTCCAAATCAAATTTTTTTATTAAAAAGGCAGTATTTTCCCAGAGATACTTGGAGAGGTGGGAAACAAGAGAGTTCTAGGCACCAAGAAGGAATGGTGTCAGGCAGAGGCATGGAAAGATGAGACTGAGACAGGGTGTCCTTGGAGAGAAGGGCTAATGTAGTACCACACTATTCTACTTGCTGCAACTACATAGAAACAAGATACCAATGAAGTCCAGACTTTTCTCTCTCCATAAAAAAGAGTCCCAAAGCATTTTTCTTAACTATGATGCTTTCAAATGTGAGAAAAGGCAGAGTATCAGCAGTTTCTACTGAAACAAGCCTGGAAATAAATGAGCTTCATCTGTACAAATTCTTCACCAACATTAATCAAATCTTCACTCATCACTACATAAATACTGCCCCATTTTAGAGGCAAGCCAAAGAGTTGGAAGAGCTTAGCCCCCAAGCCACAGAGCAAAGGTAATTATTTAGATATAGACATAGTGGTCTAGAGACTTTTCGCTTCTAGATGCTATGATGGGCTGTTACAGTCCAGTGAGGTCCCTAAAGACCACAACAATGATCTCCCTCCTTCCCATGGTGAGAACACTTAAAATCATGACAAATGAAAAGCTTGTCTAACATTTGAAGGTATCATAGTTAAGACAAATGCTTTGGGACTCTTTCTATGGAAAGAGAAAAGTCTGGAATTCACTTGTACTTTGTGTATAACTGCATAAGCAAGGATGGAAATTAAAATATTAAGTTATTGTTGTGGTCACAGTTAACATAGTTATGGTTGCATCATAAGTGCTTCCAAAATACAATGTAATACTCTTTTAATAAGGAAAACTAAAGAAGAATTTGGAATTCTTGGGAAACCTCAAGAGGAGAGTGTACCATGCTAACCAAGATGAATGAAATGACCTTAGGGACAGACCCATACAGTGAGTGAGAGAGTGGGGGGGTGACTGAATTCCGATGGAAAGAAGACAAGAGTAGCCAGAAAGGATGTAGGAGTCTGCAGAGTGAAGTTCTTCTCTATCCTCCATATTCCACTCATTCATAAGGGCGAGTGAGGGAATTCGAGGGAATCAGGACTCCTGGGCATTAAACAACAATTCTTCAGAAGTCAAGAGAGGTACAGGTCACACAAAAATGAAGACAGATTAGGAACAAAAGCACAGCACTGCAAAGGCTAGCAGCTCAACTGCTGGGAATAGCAGCTAGGTTACAGTGTATAGAATGGGCCAGCTGCTAATTTAAAATACCAATTTGTAATTTCAAAGGCTGAGTGATCCTGATGTTCCCCACTAAGGAAACTCTCTTGCTCCAGAAAAAAAGGGCAAATTTTGAAGGAAAATAAGTCCCATATTTTGTATTAAAAAAAGATTCACTGGCTAGGTTTCCACAACAGAAACTGCACACGTAGGAATAACGTGAAATCTGCTTGACGTTTCACTTGAGACTGAAGATGGATACAAGAAATGCCATAAGGCTATAATGTTTGAGGCTCTTTGCACAGTGCGGCTGCACCTGTTTATGTAAATGAGTCAGCCTCTCACTGAAAAAGCACCCTCATCAAATGACATCATAAAATTATGTATTTTAATGTACTTAAAAGACAATTCTGAACAACTGGTTGAGCAGCTGTAGTTAACCCAATCCTTTTCTTTGTCTGATAGCTGAATAAAAGCATGGATTTTCATAACTGACCAACTGCTATTCAATCATTACATCTTTAATAATAACTATGGACATGATGGAGCCAAATTAACATTTTATTCAGTAGAATTAGCTAAATTTTGTGGGTGGTGCTGGTAGTAGGGAATGTTGGATGAAAACCACCACGAGAGGTCTTCCTGCAGGATTTACAAAAACAGTCACTGGACACGAGCAGCAGATAGAGTCACCTCCCTATTCCACTGAGGGAGGAGGAGCTACTGGGCAATTCCAGATGCAAAGTCCACTGCAGGTTCAGGTATCTATTCTCCCTGAGACACTCCCCGAACAGCTGAGACCAGAATCAAGTTCAGACCACATGTGGACAAGGTTTACCAGGTGTGGGAGGACTAATCAACAGATGATTGGTTTCAGCTGGGCATGGTGGTGCATGCCTGTAGGTGGCAGCCTAGGAAGCCACGGCCGGGACCAGGAATCGCAGTTCGAGTCCTGTTGGGGGCACGTAGCGAGTAAATTAGCTGGGCATGCGTGTGCCTGTAATCCCAGCTACCTGGAAAGCTGAGGCTGGGGATTGCTTGAGTCTGTGGTACCCTGGGCAACATGAGCCTGTGGTTCCACAGGCAAAAATAGCGAGACCTAGTCTAAGAAAAAAAAAAAAAAGCAAAAAACAGATGATTGGTTTCAATAAAAAAGGCAAGCCTAACAGTCATCAATTCAAAATTTACTGATGACAGAGAATATAACCCCTTAACCTCACACAGTTTACAGACCTTTGATGACTTTCAAACATATTCTCTGTGGGTTGCTCAGCAAACATCTTACCTCCTCATTGAGACCATGTGAATGTCCCGAACTGACATAGTATCTGCAGGTCTGCGTCTCTTGGTAGGCCTTGAGCTCTGGGAGAGAAGAGTAAGTCTTAGTGATGATCTTACTTCCTGACCTGGATTCTTTTTTTTTTGACTAGGTCATGCTATGTTGCCTGGGGTACAGCAGACTCAAGCGATCCCCTGCTCAACCTCCCAGGTAGCTGGGATTACAGGTGCTTGTCACAGTGCCCAGCTGCTTTTTTTCAAGACTAGGTCTCACTAAGTTGCCCAGGGTAGTCTCGAACCCATGAACTCAAGTGATCCCAAGCCTCTTGCCTCCCAGCATTTGGACAACAGGCATGCGCCATCACACCCGGCTCTGATCTGGTTTCTAACAGAACTTGAGAGGCTGCTTAACCAGTATATATTTATTAAACAGACATATCATGTAGACTTTCACTTTGATATAAAAATAACTAAAACCAAGGCAAAAGCAAATGGAATTTGGACTCTCAACCAATATAATTCAAAACTGTGAAAGGGTCCCATGTAGATTTAGGGTTCATGTGAAATAATCTAGATACTTGTAGTATAGGAAATACAGAAAGTCTAGATTTTGTGGAAGGAAAACAGAACCATGATCTTTGCCCATTTTCATAACTTTTCATCAGTATTTTTATATTTCTCTGTGTAGAAAATTTGGGAAAGGCTATTAAAGGTTCCTTCTTATCACTGGATTTGAAGGTGACTTGAGTGAGTGGAAGGTCAAACACCAGATACTGAGCATGCAGCCTCCACTTCCCCTGTATGAGCTGGCTGATAAGAACTGGAAGCCCTTCAGTCACTTCCGACACATGCATGAGAAACCCCCTCTTTAACACTGCACCTTCCATCCCAAATGTCTTCTTCTTTTCTGCTCATGTGCTTTTCACTCATGCCACGTGAAGCAGAGAGAGGGAAAGAGCACACAGACCCCTCTATCACCCAGGTCCCCAAGCACACTAAGACTCTGGTCTCAAAGCAAAGATGCCCAAATGGGGCCAGTAGGGACTAAATATAAGGAGCTGACAAGTGGCTTCTGCTACATCAAGTCTCCGACATCAGTGACCTCAACTGGGGTAGAAAGAAGTATCTGTGGAGAAAATAACCTGGAGTTACTCATGGTCTAACCTCCAAAGACATCAGCAGACTCCTTTTGGTTCTAGAGGGTGACCCATTCAGGACATATCTCTGGCTATATATATTGGCTAAATTATAGAGATAGATTAATAGATAGGTAGATAGATATATAGACAGACAGACAGACAGACAGACAGACAGACAGACAGACAGACAGACAGACAGACAGACAGACAGACAGACAGACAGACAGACAGATAGATAGATAGATAGATAGATAGATAGATAGATAGATAGATAGATAGATAGATGCTTGAGTGAGAACTCAAACTTTATTAAAGAAACATTGTTTTTCTCTTCACTAGAAATGATGAATGTTTGGTCAAAAAAAAAAAGCATGCCTCACTTAAGAAAATGAGTAAATATTTATATTAGCTTACAAAACTTGCCAGGTTGATTTACCCTGAAAACATTTAAAGCATCTATAAGCAAATTAATAATAAATAAATAAAAATATTTGCTTGATAGAAATAGTATGCAATTACAAGCTTAAAATTCAAAGGAAGAAAATGAGCTCTTCTAACATGCAGTTTTGATTTTACACTCTGAGTAGTATATTTTCTAGTTGGTTCAAAAGAACTACAGAAAATCATAACCCCGACAAGATCATCTGCTGTTGGTAGGGCCACTGAGTTGAAATTCAAATACTTCTGCATGTATTATAGGGGACATAAAACAAATGACTAAACCTATAACTCCTGCTGGAAACCAACTTTTCAATGTTAAAAGGGGGAGAAACAAAAATATGAAACCAGGGGAAAATGCATTAAGGATCATGTGAGGAGAGATTTGAATCAGAGAGTATCAGGACTAATAACACTTTTTTGCAAACTTTATTGATTTTTCAATTGTTCACATAATTACATTATTTGGGGAGTACAACTCACACTTCCATATGTGCACAAGTTTCACTTATCCTCTGCCAAAGTGTCAGTGCCAGCACCTAATTGCCTTCTCTCTTATTCCCTCCCCCCATCCTCTCTGGTAATCAGTTTATCTCAGATTTTTTTGTTGTATTATTATTTTGTATTTAAAAAAAGACTCACTGACTAGGTTTCCACAACAGAAACTGCACACATAGGGTTGGGCTTTGCCATTTTGTTTTCTTTGGCTACTTATAGTCTGCAAATATATGACATCACCCGGTAATTGTGTTTCAGTTTCTGACTTACTTAGCATAATTCTTACAATTCATCCTTTCCCTCCTTTTTTAATAGCTGAGCAGTATTCCACTGGTCTCAGTCCTTCACTGAAAGCAAATTTGAGGGCCCTCTCTCCTCACTGTGCCTCCCCACAGGGCACAAGGGTTCTCTCAGATGCTCCAGGTGGGGTGGAGGCTCTGCCATTCATGCCCTCATAGTCAGCTTTTCCACAAAACACTGATGTCTCCACTTGTGTCCTATTGGTATGCACTGTCTTCTCAATGAAAAATTCACCACACTTAGTCCAAGCACTGTCAATACCCAGTCCACAGATTCCTTGGATGATTGGGAGGGCTTCTATCCTGGGTGCAGCCCTTTGCCTTTCCATATACCACATCAAACCACAGTGTCACTGCTAAATCTCTGTAGCCCCTAACTACTAAACACAATAAATAAGGAAAGACTCACACCCAGAATGTGAAACTGCAGAATATTGAAGAAGACAAATTCAGAAGCTCCCCAAAAGAGTCATTTAAGTTTTTTTTTTTTCAATTCAGAACGGTACGTGGCTTTTCAAATTAGTAACAGTACGATGAGATTTTTTTTTTACTTAAAAAAGTTTTTCAAACCAATAAATTCATTATCAATCATGATGAAGACATTCTCAACAACACAAGCCTCAGAAAATTTATCTCAAACTGGGGAAATCCTATGATACTCAATTTACCCTCAGGTAAAAAAATAAATAAATAAGAAAGAGGTAAAAGTAAGAAACAAAAATACCAAAGAAAGCCTGGAATTCAAGGAGAATTAACAGAAGCAGACCTAGAAGCAAGAAGAGCTTCAATGCATGGGTTTTAAAAAAGGTTATTTTCAAGAAAAAAAACATTTATTCCAAACAGACAAAAGAGTTAAGCTAGAAAGTATTAAGGATTAATAATGGAACATGATTCTTCCCTCACTAAGAAACAAACAAATAATAAAAAACCAGAACAATCAAGAAAAAAGCACCACTCAAGGGAATAAAACAACAAAATGCAAACAAGACATAGTCCTAATGTGCCATGATCTGAACCAATGATGGATTTTAACACAATGAACCCAAATTTGAAAATGACATTAGAAACTTTCTCCTTTGAACATGTTGTAGTTGTGGAATCAGAATTAGCAGGAGGTAGTTATAATATACCACACATTATTTACATGAACAAACTGACTGCCTTGCAACCTTGAGACTCAACCTATGGACAAAACAAAATAAATATCACCAATGAGAGAAGGCACATTCTTTCTGCCTTAACACTTCAAAGTGAAAATATAGCTGAGAAAAGTACAGAGGCTGACAGAAGAGTTGTGGCACTTAGCGTCCTCATCTCACAAAATGTGGCCCTCAAGAGAAAAGCAGAATGTAGACAGAAGAAGGTAAAAAGATTTATGAATACTCAAATTGCAATTACAATCAATAGAGAAATTCTAAAACTAAGAAGCTGTAAGTATGGGTATATGTCTGGGTGTGTTTTATCATAGCAGTCAATAAATACAGCTCAAAGCAGAATCCTCAGTAACAGCTGAATAGGGCTGGGCACCGTGGCTCCTGCCTGTAAGCCTATCACGCGGCAGGGGTTAGGGATCGCAATTTGAGTCCCACCTGGGGCCCGTAGCGAGACCTAGTTCCAAAAAAATAGCTGGGCGTGGTGGCGTGCGCCTGTAATCCCAGCTACCTGGGAAGCTGAGGCTGGGGACTGCTTGAGTCTGTGGTACCCTCGGCAATGAGAGCCTGCGGTTCCACGGGCAAAAATAGCGAGATCTGGTCTGAAAAAAAAAAAAAAACAGCTGAATAAATATCTTATCCCAGTTGTAGAAATACTAACCACTAAAAGAATGAACAGGAAGTTCAAAACCGTGTTGCTTCTGGAGAAAAAGATTATTGTTTTTCATTATCAGAGCTTCTCTAACATCTGAATTTTTTCAGCCATGATGACGAATCACTTTGATGTTTAGAAAATAATCATCTATTGTACAAGTTAGCCAACTTTTTCTGAAATTAACCATATGGTAAGTATTTCAGGCACTGTTGGTCATACAGGTCTCAATGACAGTTACACAATTCTGCTCCTGTAGTGCGAACAGATGATCCATAATGAATGGGTGTAACTGTGGCCCAATAAAATTTTATTTAAACAGGAGGCAATTTTTAATTTGACTTGCAGGCTACAGTTTGGTGAATGCTGATCTAATCTAGGACTTCCCAAACTGGGTGCCATAAGATACTGAAATATTTAAGGGTATTTCTCTAAAAAGGGAAGAGTTCTATATTCAAAGAGCTTAGAAAACGCGTATACAATGTTCACAGACTTCTTTCTTTCAGGACTTCAGCCACTTAGGATTTATGAGCCTTGAACACCCAGTGTGGAAGTTGTCTGTAGGATGTATTTCTCAATTTGCCTGAATACACTGGAGTAGCATATTAAAAGTTCCTAGTGCTCTGTGAAACAATTTTGCAAAGCCTCATTATCAAATTTCTACTCTATAAAAATGAATAAATAAGACTCAGAGAGTGGTATGTTACTTGCCCAAGGCTATTCAGCTACATGATTTCAGAACTGGGACAAGGGTGCACTCAGCAAAAGCTCTTTGCCCCCATTTACAGGGGCATCCATTCAGCTGCCTCTGAATGAAGCAGTGTAAAGTTAGTATCATCTAAACCCTGAGTGACTTTAGGAGACACACTTTGAAAAAAATTTAACTGCATTAATGCAACAACACTCAAGTTTCAAAAAAACTGAGGATTAATTGAAAGTTATTACTTTCTTTAGAGACATTATGAGGTAAGCTAATGTGACCAGAGACTCATTTACTGTTTTCTTTACTCTAATATGTGGGGAGTACAAAAATGGAAACAAAGGAGAAAACAAAAATTTTTAAATCAGTATTTTTATCATTCATAAAGCATATCATTCAGTGGTATGAAGCATTTTATATTTGAGACATGTAACAATTAGCTATTGCTTACGTTTTATCTGAACATGTGTTTGGGAGATAAAAGAAAGTTGAGGAAGACTAGGCACAAAAATAAAGGCTGGGGAAACATAAGAGCTAAGTAAACATCTCTAATTACTTGTGAAGATAGTATAAAAATCTGAAACATACTCCGAAATTGAAGTGTTTAAGACCTAAACTGCAAAAATAAAGGATACACAGGGTGTATCCAGGTGATCTAAGCAAGGTAGAATTAAACATAATAGGGGTATACCCACTCAGAATATAGCATCCAGGTCATAAAATGGCTTCTGAACATTAGAGTGCATTATATCACTATTTTCCTTATTTTTTTATTCAAATCAACCATTCCATGTTCTTCACGTTTTTTGAGTATACTTTCATTGCATGTAATTATTAATAGAGATGGAGTTCTAAAAACATTCCTAGTCAATTTAACTAAAGAACAGCTTTCCTTTAATACTCTCACTAATGGCTGAAAATAAAGCCTGCTTCTTCAGAACCACGAGAATATTGCCTCTGCTGACAGAATTCCCACCCAACTAATTCCAGTTTGGATGGCTGCTGTTCATGGATGGGCCCATGGGAAGAGGAAGAGCAATTGGAGTTGACCTATAAAACTTGCCCTGTCCTTGGCCCAATATCACAACCCATACACACCCTGAATTAAACTTCCTACCAGTCCCAGACTTTCCCTAATGGTCCAGCACAGTGGGAAGTTGTCTAACACTTAAAACATGGTCCTTAGATCTTTCAGAAACCACTTAAATTATACAGGGCTTCCTCTGATACAATCCTAAAATTCTTAGGCACGGACAAGGGGGAAGCAACTACACCACAAGGAAAGTGAGAAGCCATCTAGGTAAGGACAACCAGATTTTAATGTACACAGCCCCTCACACTGGCCTGCTATTGACACCATGACCCCAATGTGGGCAGTGTATTTGTTCATAAAATTTAGACATTGCATTAGTTGTGTCTGAAAAATACAGAGGTAAAAGAGCCCTAAACAGGAAGGGTACTTTTAGTTTGTTGGTAATTCCAGGTGTGGACCCTAGAGGAGAGAATGTATCACCTGAAGGGTGTGTAGAGGGAAAATGCAGCCTTTGGTTTTTAGGAGAAAACAAAGAAATATAAAAAGAAAGGAGCACTGACTTTGGACGAGGACTTTGGGGAAGAAAAGAGAGGAGGCAAGTTCGGAGAGCTTGGGGATTTTGGCCCCTGGAGGAAAAGGACCCAGAAGCGAGTCTTCTGGGGCTCTCCCACCATTGGGCCTGAAGGGGCAGGAGCCATGTGAGGGTGGAGAATAGGTGACCCAGATAAAGTGCTGAGCCACCATGCAACCCGGAGAGAACTGGGCTGAACTTGTCTTGGGAGTGACAGAGGACCAAAGGACAAGGACATAACTTGGCAACTGTGGACTGAGGTAAATCCCACACAGCTCCCTGAGGAGCAGAAGTGGGGCTCCTTTCTGTGTGGGGTACTTGTGTGGATGTGGACTATCAGACTCTTGGTTTTTCCCCTTACTATAAATAAACCTGTGTGTTAACCCTTATTGCTGATTGGTCTCTGGGCAACTGCTTGCATGCAGGCTGGAGAACCCACATTGACAAAATTTTTTTTAAAAGGGTAGTCCCCTACCGTGGTAACACTAATACAAGAACCACTGGCCACACTAGGCTACCGGCAATGTGATAAATGCAGCTGAGGAACTGAATGTTAACATTTTACAATTTTATTTATTTTTAAAACATTAAAGGAATGTTAGATATTTCTCCATTGAAAACAAATGTATTGCACTGATAGATCTATAATAAACTGAATGTTTTATTACTTCTGATATATTGACATATAGCAATGAATGAGTATTCACATAAACACATCACTGATCTACTTGATGATTCTGTTTAACTTATTTTTCTTACACATTGAAGTAATACTGTAATGTATTAATTTAAATGTTATGCAGACAGTATAAATTAAATTGAAATACTTGTTTTAATTAAAGGATTCAAGTTATTTTCCAGCTAATAAAATATAGCAGAATTTTCAAGCTGAAATGAAGTTCTAATACTGATACAAAATAGAATGCAAGTACAAAAGCTAGCACTACATCAAAATAAGTAAAGAAAAAAAGAGACTGGAAGAAGTAAAAAAAAATCATACCAAATGACAACTGCAAATAGCTGTAACAGAGCAAAATGAAAGCAATTACTACAACAAAGATAATAAATCAAACCCTACCAAAGGCAATTTCACCAAAGACAAAGTGAATTTGATGTGAAAGTCAACAATCAAACTGGAATCAATGAAATCAGTCACTCAAAATCACAATTAGACGGACAAAGAAAAAATTTTAATGATTTTTAACAAAGTCTGAGCTTGAAATTTTGACCAATAAAGTATTTTGAATTCTTGAACAAAATACAAAAACATTTTTAGATAGTAATTATTAATTATGGAAATTTTCTTAGAAAATTATAAAGAAAAGACAAAGATGGTATACAAGAAAATGAAAGTTTTTGATTAAGCAGATTAAGCAACCAAACAAGTATACAAGGAAATAAGTTCCTCCTAAAAATACCAAAGAAACTCAGATTTGAAAAATAAGAAGAGGTTTTCTTTACCTTTTGATGAGTCATGCAATAAGAAAGACATTGTTCATTTAGTATTTTGGGTAAAACTTTATATCAAAAGACATCCAAATTTGAGAAGAAATTGCCCCATTTTATTTCCTTTAGAAACTGAATTTACGATAAACACACTTTTGAAACTTTTACATCACATGACAATTTCAGCTAGCCATGAAATAAAAACTTATATCATGACAGTGTTTAGATCATGTAGTGTAAAAAATGCAGATATACTCGACTTTTTTTTTGTTGTTTGTTTTTTTAGAGACTATGTCTTGCTGTGTTGCCTGGGCTAGTCCCAAACCCATGGACTCAAGTGATCCCTAGCCTCAGCCTCCCAGGTATCTGGGATTATAGGCATATGCCACCACACCCAGCTATTTTCTTGAGACTAGGTCTTGCTATGTTGCCCGGGGTAGTCCCAAACCCGGGCCTCAAGTGATTCCTAGTCTCTGCCTCCCAAACACACATACTAGACTTTTAAAACAAGAGATGCATATTCTTTTAGTGTTCCATTCTATTATATAACTTATATAGTTGGTTTCCTTGAAGCATAGTCTATGAAAACTGTCATCAACATTGTTATTAAAGTTGTTCAGAATATACACATAAGTTGAATTGTCACCAAGTTTAGAATTGCTGAAAACAATCAAAAACAATAAACTTAATGATCATGATTTTTTGCCAATGACCTTTGGTTAAGTCATGGAAATTTTCCAAAGGGTCAATCTACAAGTTACTCTAATTCAAGATTTTCTTCAAGCAAAAAATGCTTGCCAAATACTCAATAAAGACTAAAAAGTAATAGTAGTTTGATTTATATTTTCTCACCAACACCACTACACTACATATGTACAAATTAAATTAGAAGCTCTAAGGAAAGAAGACACTTATTTATGACCTAGCTAAACAAGCACAAAAAGGTATATCAAAATTGTAGGAAAACATAATGGTTTTATATCTTTAACTTGCATTAATGTGTAGATTTAAGTTACTAAAATGCTTTCAAAATCTACATGAAGTTACATTATTGAGACTGGTAAACTTAGTTTTTTTCTATTATTATAATATCCCTTTGAATGTAATGTTAATAATTCAGTTTGCAGTAAGTTAGTGAATTTATGTAACTTGAACAGCTGTAGCTTAAAACTGATGTTTTTTACTTTGAAAATTTTAATGAAGATCAACCAAGTTTTAAAATGTGACTGCAGATATTAAAGTATTTTTGACACTTATTTAAAAAGTTAAGTATGCCTTGAACTTGATTGTAAAAATATATTTGATCCATTATAAAATTTAAAATCTAAATAAGGAACAAAAAATTCATATGAAAATGTAGAGTCTAGATATAAATCTGCTATAATTCTTATACACATAACAAATTTCAAAACTTAGTACAATTTTTTGAAAAAAGTCTCATGAATATTTCTATACCTATTTCAAGTAGAAATGGTAACATTTTCAGTAACATAGGTTAAAGAAACTATATTATTAAAATTAATCTTATCTGTGCCTTTTTAATTATCTCAAAGTAACTCTAAAATAAAGTGTATATACAATAAATATATAAAGTATATAAATATATATTATATTTATATAAATAAATATAATAAATATATATATGTTTATATTTACATATAAAAGTGTATAAAATAAAGTCTATATATAAGTATATATATAAAATAAAGTATATATGTATATATATAAATGAAGTATATATATATATTTCTATTGCATCATTAGAGACTAGCTATTTAAAGTAGTCTTTTTCCAGAAGCATCAGTATCATCTGAATATTTCATAGAAATGTAGACTCTCAGGACCCAGCCCAAACCTACTGGGAAGAATCTAAATTTTAATAAGAGTCCCAGGTTTGATCAAGATGACGTAATAGAAAACAGGCTTATGCTTTTGTTTGAAATCCCTACCCTACAATAAAGAAAAAAGAGAAACTAGATAAAATACATTAAACCACGGTTTTCAGGAGATAGAACAACAGGAAGCAAGTGAAGTAAGTTTATGAAGCCCTTGTTTATTGCCTTAAGATATTTACTAACCAAAACACAGGAAAAACCAGGTAGAATGTAGAAGACTCCTTTAGTTGAAGATACAGACCTGAGATTGTGAGAATACCAAGGCAACTCAAATTAGGAAGATAGAGGAGAGAGCTGCACAGAGAGAACTGCAAGGAGTGATCCTTGAGTATTCAGCCAAATACTGATCAGTACATGTACATCAATAAGCTATATGTGGCTAAGGAAAAACTGCCAGAAGAAATTAGAGGTGACACTGTGGAATACACATACAGGGTTAACAATAGTATCTTGTTTCCATAAGGTGCTCACTAGTTCAAGGGTATTAGATACTAAGGAAACCTCTATTGTAGGACAATTAGTCCTAGACAAAGCACTGTTCCAGTCCCACCTAATAAACCTTTAAAAAGCAAGATAAAAAGAATAAACTTTCTCTAAAATTTTTAACTATATCTCAAAATGAAGTTCTAAAATATTTACAGTAATACAAAATTGTCCAGCGCTCAAGAAGATAACATCACAATATCTGGAACCCAATCAAAAACTGCCAGTAATACAAAGCAGCAAGGAAATACAACCCATGAGAAGAAATGCAAAGCCACTTAAGCTGGCTCAAAATCAAGAGAGATATTAAAATTAATAAACAAGGACATATAGTTCAAATTTTTTAAGTAGACAAGAATATATAAAATGAGAAATCAAATTTCTAGAGATGAAATCGTCAAAGTATGAGATGACTAAACTAGGTAGAATGAAGGGCAGACAGCAAAGAAAATTAATGTACTTGAAGACACAGCAATAAAAACTCCAAAATGAAAAGAAAAAAGAAAGAAAAAAGTATGAGTAAGCTGTGGAAATACTTAAGCAGTCCATTAAATATGTAACTGGATCCCTCATGGGAAAGGGGGCAGCAATAATATTTGAATAATTAATGGCTGAAAATACTCCAAACCCATTAAAAATATAAAACAAAAAGAACAAGAAACTCAACTAGAACTACAAAAAAAAACTAAAAGAAGGGTAGAACAAGGTACAGCATAAACTGCTCAATTTGAGGAAGTAACAAGATAGTGAAGCAACATCTTCAAAAAAGTTTAAGGGAAAAAATGTCAATCTAGAGTTCTATACCAGCAAAACTATCATCCCACATAGCCATCAATGTTAAAGAGCTCCTTTAAACAGTAAAAAAATGGTAATCTGGTAGAAATATGGATAATAAAGGAAGAGAAAACACTGGAAATGACAACTATCAGAGAAAACACACAATTCTTAAAAAGAGAAGAGACATCTAGAACAAAAATAAGAAAAACTATACTTTCAGGGATCATTTCTATAGTTCATTACTGGAGAAGTTTCTCTGAAAGTGTAGAGCACTGGAAACAATGAGAAGACACAGCATCCTCCCCTGAGCATGAAGCTGACTCTGAGTGCTGCTTGGGCAGCTGCTGCTATTGAAGGTGGTTCTTCTCTGGGGGAGGAAGAAGGTTTTTCCCTAACCACATATAGTAGGGCAGTCTGAATGGTTTCCAGTTAAAAATAAATAAATAAAATAAAACAAAAATAAGAATTTATATGGAGTTGATCACATATGTTGAAGTAAAAGATTTGGTAAAAGTAAGACCAAGATGGAAGTGTAAAGCTCTAATATGTGAAGTGGTATAGTGTAAAGTTCTTATATGCCTTCACTTAAAAGGAAGCTACTTAAGTTTAAAATGAATACTGCAAATCTTAAAGCAGCCACTAAAATAAATGGAGAGTTGTAGCTAATAACCACCAAGGAGAGGGGAAAAAAAGCACTAAAAACTCAAATATTCCTAAATAGGGTAGAAGATAGAAAAAAATAGAAAATAGAAGATGCCAGACTTCAAACTAAATACATTTTAGTTTGTAAAATGTATACAATGTAAATAATAGTTACATTAAAAGTAAATGATCTAGATACACCAAGTAAAAGAGACTGTCACATTGAAAAAAATAAAGGCAAGAACCAACTACATTGCTAACAAGAAGTTAACTTTAATATAAAACATAAACAGACAAAAAACAAAAAGATGAGAAAAGGTACACTACGCATACACCAATGAAAAGTTGCTTTTATTAATATCAGACAAAAAAAGATTTTGAAGCAATTACTATCATTTGATCATTTCACTACAATAGTTTTCACTTCAGCAGAGAACATAACAATCATAAATGTATATTTATTTTAACAGCTATGCTTTCAAATAATGCAACAAAAAAAGAGAGAGATGAAAAGAGAAATACAAATTAATAAGGAGTCAGATATTCCATTACTGCTCTCAATACTGAATAGAACAAGTAGACAGAAAATCAATACAAAAAAATTTAACAAGATTCCCCAGGTGATCTGCTCAAACATTACAGTTTGAGAAGCAAAGCTTTACATGATTCATAATGGCTAGACAACCTATATTTGGGTGTAATTTTGACAATTTTTTACTTTCAACTTACTATCTTTCCAACTACAGTTATTCTGCCTGGCTTCCAGGTTAACTATTTTAGGTATTTTTAGGAAAGTTGATCTTTTAAAATATAGGATTTAGAGATGGTAGAGTTGAAAGACTCTGGATTTACTCATGGATATGGAAATAACATCAGCTCTAAAACAGATTTAAATTCCTTGCTATTTAAAATACCCATCAATGGGACTAAGCTAAAAGCTATTGTGAGGTAATATGTAGACAATGCCTAGCATATTCTCCTACACTGAAGGCATGTTCCATAAACATTAGTTCCTTTCCTACTAACACTGACTAGTCAGTGTGAACACTCCTGGGACAGAGATTAGCTGTACAGCACTTCTTGAATAGTCCCATTAAGAATGAAGAGGGTCAATATCTTCAGCAATAAAAGTTTGCCAATGTCTCTACTTCCACTGAAAATCCTGAGATAATCATTCAAGTTAGTCAATACTTTTCCTTCTCACCCTCAATGAACAGCTTTATTTATGGTGATAATTTACATGCTTCTAACAGTTCTTACCACATCTCGCATAATGAAGAGAAATGCTAAAAATGAATAGATTTATGATGGTTTTAAATTGTAGCAAGTATAACAGCAGTATCCATAGGTACTTTAGGTCTTTTATGAAATTCTAATGAAAAATATCACTCAATCAAAAAGTAGAAAAAAAGAGTTTAGAAGTTAGAAGATCTGCAGATCTTCTGGACCTGACATTGTTACTTGCTTTCTTTATGACCCCCAGTAAACATCTACTTTTTTGTGAACTTTTGTGAACCTAAATTTCTTCATCTATTAAAGAAAGACAAGACCTGTTCATTTTATAGAGTGTCAAAGGAATTAAACTGTAAGGCACACTTATATTGCAAACTACTATCATTGTTATTTGGAATGATCATGGTTACTGGTTCCTCCTATTAAAACAGAAAGCAACAAGTAACTTGAAGGAAAAACTGCTAAATATCAGCTACTATATTTCTCCCTTTTAGATTATGGATTCAATGTTGTCAGTAGCTATGAGTTTTTAAAACTCAAAAATTTCCCAAATTACTATGAAAAGATGTATCTTCAAGTAATAAAGAACTGCAGTAACAAGAAAAAACTTGAGTAACTTATCTTGAAATTATCTTGCCCAGTCATTTTACCTCTGTGAGCTTTTTTTCTACTGTTCATCTGTAAAATGGAATAACACTACCATCACAAGGTGGTTGTAATTAAATGATAACATTTATGTGAAATTGTCTAGGAATGCCCTACATGTAAAAAAGCTCATAAATATTTATAAATGGGAATAAATATCTCTTAAATTTAAATGATTAGTCATGACTACTCGTTTTCATACCACTTGATTTGAAACTTCTTATTTGAAACTGTTAAGAAAACTCTTAGCAAGACTGTAGGTACTACTAGACTATGAATGATAATTCAGAGAATGATGATGACAGTGATAATTATTAATAAAAAACCTCTTGAGAAAAATTCTCCATTGTTAGTGTGCCAACTAAGGAGCACCGCAAGACCCCTAAACTTGCACACTCTAAAGAAGTTGTACCATCTCCCACATAAAGACAAATCATACTCTTAGTATGAAGAATTTTAATAGGATTAGTGTGCACAGAAAGAGAAGAAAGGATAACAGTTTGTCAATAAAACACCCAAAGTTACCCATCCCCTTGTGTGTAAATGCGAGGCAGCTAAAACCTGAAAGAATGCCACAAGTACCTCTCTGGTGGGAAATGATAAAAATGGGAAAAGGGACCAGGCAAGTCTGGGATGAACAGATTAAAATATAAATACAAATCCTAGTATGGCTGCAAGTGTCTTCATATATCTCGACTTGACATGTCTTCTTTCACCTAAACCCCTGGGGTAAGTCCAAAATTGAGAAGCAAATACACTCTTCTTCACATGTCTCTCGGCTCTACAAGTTTTTTCCAAGTCTTTTTCAAGTCTTCTAGTTGCTGAACTCCACCCTTCATCAAGTGGGGCAGAGAACATGAAATCTCCCCTTTTATTGGAGATTCCTTTCTGGAAAAATACTATGAAATCTTCTCATCTATTAAGCTATCCCTTCTATACTCAAACTAAAAAATGTTAAATTCATGTGCAACTTCCCTTGACAGTCAATTCAGTAAGCCTAAAAAATTCTTTTGATTCTGTCCCTAGAACTAATAACAATGGGAAATCCATTCAAAAAATATAAGATGAAAAAGAAAAGCCATTCTCTATAATTCTCAGCAATCCATGTAAAATTGGCAACCAAAGAAGACACAAAGCTTAGAGAAGAAGTGGAGCTGGGTGATGCTAATGCAAACATAGCACTTAACTTTTTAAAGCCATCTCAAGGGAAGTAATAAAGAAGGAAATTTGTCTTGGGAACTATGGTTATGGGACAAATGAAATATCTGTGGACTTATAAGTATTGGAAGTTCTATAGTCAGATAAAGTACTACATTGGAACCTAGAATCAGAATCTGTGCTCAAAGTAGAAGTGAAAAATTATTCACAATAAATTTACAGCTCCTTTAAGGTTGCTTTTTTTTTCTTAGTGTTTGTGGTTTTGTTTCAAGAAGCTGAGAGATTAAAAATGGAATTAATTTTGTTCAAGCAAAAAAAAAAAAAAAAACACAGTGCTTTTATTGCCTGCTATAACTAACTTATATTTTTCTTCCAAAATTGTAAGAACCATGTTTGGGGGGAAAAGCCACACAATGAAAGCTTTTTGCTTTTTAAAAAGTGATGAGGAAGTTGCTTTTTTTTTTCAAACATAGAGATGTAAGGTTTACATAAATAATCAACCAAAACATTTTTCTACCATATAATTTTCTTGTCAAGTATAGAATATGCTTTTCTTTTTCCTGGAAACGCAATGACAGAAATATATGATGATGATTGCTTTTCAACAGTTAACCATAGAATTCCAGGATAAGAAATAAAAATATATCTATAAATTATTTAAAATCTTATGAAATTCATTTTGAGGAATGAGAGGGAAATAAGCTAACGTTAACTTGAGGTAAGTTCTCTCTAAAACATGAACACATGATGTACAGAGTTTTCCAAGAATATAGCTTGTTAATATTATTTTTTGAGTTTTGAGGTTGAAAAGTCAAAGGTCAAAAATTATAACCATTTTGTTTTCAAAAAGCACGTTTACCTTCAAACTTTCAAGCATGGAATTTCCTTACTATGGCACACAGTTCATGGACTGAATCTACTCTCTACTAGTTTTGTCTGAAACAGCACACATAGACACAGTCCTAAGCTGACTGGACTCATCAGTTTTTTTCTAAGGTCCTAGAGTCATTCTTTCATCTTTAGTCCTCAAGGGTTCTGTAGAAAGAGGCAGGATCCAGCATTCATTTAAATCACTTCTCTCTTTCAAGTGTAATGGGTTTCTTCCAACTTGGCTGGCCTGTATTTTAATAAGGTTGTATCAGACACAGAGTCTTGCAAACCTCAGTAAATAGGAGAGGGTGTATAAGAGCTATATCACCTATTTCGTGCTAGAAGGGAAGGCGAAGCTTCTGAGAGCCTGTATGTGTACAAAGAAGTTCTACTTAATGAAGTTATTTTTCCTTTTTACAAGCCCAAAATAAAGTCATTTTTTCACCTAAACACAGCCCAGAATACCATGGCAGAAACCAGAAGCTGTTGGCTACAATACACAGAGTCAAAAAAGAGGCGGAGAGCTGTGGAGTACTCTCCCTTCACAGTGACAATAAGCCTGGCTGCCAGTTTCTGCAAAGATTGGCAAAGGGAAGAGCAAACCCCTTTAGAAAGACAGTTGGTAAAACATTGGCTATAAAGGATACTCCAAGAAAATGCATAATTACAGACTCAAAATCTGTCTAGACGATCCCCCCCATGGCATAGCCCTTATCCAGCAGTAGGTAATCTAGATCTGAACTGTACAGCCTTCATACAAATGACTCTCCATGTGTCTTTTTTCCTTAACTAACTACATACAGTGGTGGACATGGACAGAAAAAGACAAGTAAACCTAGGGATATACTGATAAGTTCTCTCATTTATTGCATTAAGGCTTATGACTTTGGATCTGAATTTAAACCCAGAATCTACTACTTATTGTCCTATTTGACCTTAAACAGTGAACATATTTAAGGTTATTAACCTATGAAGGCTTCTACTTATAAAACTGCTGATTCAAACAAGTAGAGCGTGCTGAGCCCTTCCCATGGAGTCTGACAAGCCCTGTGCAGTATATCCAGATAGCTGCTATGAGCATGGTACTATGCACCGTGTCTCTGTGTCTCCATTACACTGGAATGTGCTTCCATCGTCACACTTAGGACACATCTTTATGCTTTTATGCTTGCAAATGTATTTCCAGATTGCAAGCTCTCCGAGGGCAGGAATCACTCTGTTCTCAGTACTATGCATGCATACACAGGCATACATGCACACACACACACACACACATACAATGTTAACAGTTGTTCACTGAGCAAACAAGTTAATGGATGAAAAATCCATTTTGTCTATACAATTCCAATCTTAAAAAGCCTTTCCCCAGAGATTTTATCAATAACTTGACTAGGTTAAGTGAACCTGCTGACGAAATTAAAATTCTGATGCAACATCAATGAAAGAACACTGTTAAGATAAAGATTGCTTGACCTGGGTAAGTTACAGGCTGAAACAACCAACACCCCCCACCCACCCAAACCCCAGTGCACTAAGCATACTTGCAGATGGGGGGGGCGGGGGCAAGAAAATGGGGCTCCCTTTTGACTGGAAACTCCAGCACCAACTCCATTTTGACATAGTTAAACATTCTTCCACTTCCTCAAAACTTAAAAAGTGGAGAGTAAAGAGAAAAATAGTAAGTGCACAAAAATTTTCAGGAAAAGAGCAATTTTGTACAGTGAGCAAGTTCCAGGTTGGAGCGTCACAAAGTTCACGGCAGGCACAGCCCGGCAGGAGCTTCACTAGCCTCCAATGTTACCCTGCAGCTCTGACTTCAGACAGGATGAGATCCTTTCCACTGCTTCCCATGAGCCAACTGCTTCATTCCTGGTTCTGGGATATCCCTCCACGTTCAAAGCTTTGGGTAGAAAAACAAAAGTAAGGGGCAATCCATCAAGAATTTCCTAGTCCACCCAGAGCATGTTCTCATGGACATTGACCCCTCAGAGGAAATGCCTTCAAAGAAGCTCTCCTAAGCAAAAGGCCCAGCAAAGTCTTAATATAACCAATTGTGATGACTTATATACCAAAGAACAAACTTAACTCCCTTCCTCAATCTCTCAGTATTGGAATTTGGGAGAAAGAGGGGGAAGTAAACATTTATTCTGTCCACATACAATTTCCACTTGCCAGGGGAAGGTTCTCCAAAACAAGCACATGTTTCACTTACTTTCAAGGTACTGCCATGAGAAAGGAAAGCCAAAGGAAATTTCAAACTGTTTACCACAAAATATCAGCCTCAAAAATGCCCTGACCTGACTTATTTCAAAACTGACCAGTTTTCAATTCCAAAGGATCATCTTTCGAAACTCAAGTTTCCTCTTAGTAAAAACTGTGATCGCCTGTGTAATTATTCCACCATATGAAGGTGACAGTTGGCAGAAGGGTCTGAACAAACACAGAAGGGTTTGCAAGTTGTTGAGAAGGAAAAATAAAGGAAAAAGAACCTACTTTTCAAGCACTGTCCAAAAAAGGGAGAAGGGAAAGAGAGTTTAAATAGAAACAAAGACATGTAGGGAAACCCTGAGAAAGTGCATACACAAAAGGTTGAGCAGTAGATTCACAGGAGGAAAAGCTGACACAAGCAGTTAGAAGGATGGATGGCAAGGGGAAAACCTACCCCATGTCAAAGAGCAGGCTGGATAGTGGGGGGAAGCAATTAAACACCAATGACAGACGGAGATAAGGGCATCCAAGGCAGTGTCCCTAAGAAACTTGAGACCTTGGTCTGCTGGGAAGGGACTAGGTAGCAGCCACAGACCAGGAGCAGGAGGGGCAATGTGTCAAAAAGAAAACAAAGGGTTCCAGAATATGGAGGAAGCTGCCAACATATGGGGCCAAGAGAGCTGTGAGATGCAGGGACAATTAGGGTGTGAAGGGGGAACTTGATTATGGCTACACAAGGAATACTAGAGATGTCCCTGCAAAGGAGGGATGCCTGTGACTACACCCCGAAAGCTCCTCACCTTCTTCCTATTACAGGGAAATAAAACTGTTGTTTCTAGGCTCCAAGGATCATGAAGTTGAAGGACATCATGGTCAATGGGACTAAGGGAAGGAGGCACATTTTCCAACAGTCTTCCCCACCTTCCAAGGACAAGATGAGACAGGTTAATCCCAAACCATTATTAAATAGGAACAAATACATGCTACAATGAACCTCATGGTATCTTCTGAAAGGATCAGAGCTTGCTGAATGACACTGGGGTTAATAATTCTGTGTGTGCGTGTGCGTGTGCATGTATGTGTGTGTCCAGAAGGGATCATGTGCTAGAAAGCTAGCAATCACATTTGAGAGACAAGACTTAAAATTTTAATATAAGAGAACAATTGCAATGTGTAGAAATGTAATTAGGAAGAGGGTTGTGCCAGGGACAGAGCCCACTGGAAAACCTGGTGAGGACCACTGTAATTATTCCTAGCTGGGGAATGCATAATGAAGCCTCAGGAAAGAGGTGACTCAGCCTCTTGTTTTGTGTAAGTTGATCCTTTCAAGACTCTAGTGAAAGCACAGAGCTTTGAGTCAGGAGATTTTAGACACCAAAAGGTCCTCTAATGCAAAACCTGTTTTCTTTTCTGTAAAACAGAGCCAGAGAACTCAACAGAGTTCCTGAAATGAAAATGGCAGTAGAACCAAATGAGAGCTGAAACTCTGTAAAAATCTAATCTTACTGTATAAAAAGGGCTGAAGTAAAAGATATATGGATAGGCAAATAGAGCCCAGAAAGGGGTTAAAAGAGCTTTCCTTCGTGGGGGTAACTCAGTCACTGAGAGTTGCTAGGGGATCTGAAGACACAGCAGCTTCCAGTACAAGAATCTCCAAGTTAGATGGATTCAGAGTCAGGGGGGTTTATTCATGTCAAAAGTGATTATGGTCTGTTTTATAACCTCTTATAGAACAAAGGAATTGAATCTGACTGAATCCCAATAAAGGGTTATGATTTATGGTGTAGCTACTAGAGGGCTCTTATTCACCTCCATTTGTTGTAATCAGGAGGGCAGAATGCTTTCCAGTTTTGAGGAGGATTAGGAGGAAAGAGGGGCTTAGGTAAAGAAGGGGTCTCTACAGGAACATGAGGCCTTCTATTTTATGTACACATACTCAAAATTTAATACACCATATAATGTTTCCTCTATCTTCCTGTGCCCAGACTCTCAATTTTTGTTGCCACAACATGTCAACTGTTACTCTGGCTTTCTTTGAGCTGCTACAATCACAACATTGACATGATTATATTCACAACAGCCTCTCCTATGGCCCTCATCTTATAAAAAAACATTTATACCTATTGTTTCTGAACTGGGATTTCATCAGGGGTTGGGCCCAAGCTCTTACTCAGCTTTACTGATTATTTTAGGCCTGCTCCTGCATTTACACTCAATCAAAATTTGCTGACTTAAATCAAGGAGCCAAGTCATCTCAGCTAGTAAATAAATGCTTAAAAATTCAAGTTTTCTCACAGGTAATAAAGGGGTATAGCAAGTACCTTCCAGCTCTAAATAAATGCAAAAAAACCTAACCTTTTAAAAACAAACAAACAAACAAACATTGTCTGGAAGAACAGTGTAATTTCTATATATTTCATGTAATAGAAAAGCATTTAGTTAAACCTTATTCATGTGGCAGTTAAAAAAAAATCATAATGCTAATATTAGACCCATCCCCTTCTTAGTCAATGAAATAGAAAAAAAAACAGCTTAGGTTTTAAGAATGGGATAACTAACAATCTGATTATCCTTAAAAAATTTAATCGGAAAAGTGTAATTCTGACATTTCCCTTTAAATCTTCTCCCCAGACATTCTATATCTGGAATTGCGCTGACATAGCAGAAACAAATAATAATGTTTACAGTGGTTACAGTTTAACAAATGCATCTGGATTTTTACCTTCCTTGGTTACTGCACAAAAACAGCAAATGTAAGTACAGTTGCCCCAGCAGCTGGCAAGTTGTCTCCCATATGCGAAGAAGTTGGGAACAGCTGGGGAATGCAAGATGCTTTTGAACAAGCTGCTATGTGATCCAAAATAACGCAGCCCCTTCATCTTCCCTACAATGGAAGAGTGTACAGCCTGCACAGGTCTGGCGCATGCCCTGCAGCTGCTTCTTTCTTCAGTGTCTGAGAGCAACAAGTGGCTAAAATGCAGGGGGCAGCACAAACCGGTAACCCTGCTCCCTCACCCTTTGCATGCTGTCACTTGGTTAGAAATACAATTCCTTTTTTACTGTGGAAGGAAGCTGCATATCTAAATGTAAGCCCTATATAACATTTCACATGGCAACCTCTCCCTGTATTTCAGCCCATGCACTTCTTGGTAAGAATTTACATGATCGGTAATATCAAGTGTATTAGCCCATGATCTCTTAAGATATAAATGCAAAAGTAAAATGGAGACTTATAAAATAGCACTGTCAAGTCTTTCAAAAACAACTATTTTTCCATGTGTACATGCTGTACTGACAAGTTTTAATTAATGTGAAATAGCTACATTAGGTGATCTGCTACAATAATCTACACCTTTGTCACCTAGTTAAAGTTAACCTAGCAATGTTCAAATCATACATGGCTTATCATTTGAGCAAGTAGTTTTGAAATGTTATCTTGGACTCTCCTCCTCTGCCAGTTTGGTGGCTCACCTTTCAACAGATCATTGAAAATATTCCATTTTCCAAGGAAATGGCTCCTCTTGCCAAGATTGCACCAATATAACAGAAGCAGATATTTTTCTCTAGTGTTATAAAGGGCTAGTGACTAAGCAAAGGAAATATTTGCTTCCTTTTCTCCAGTTTATATGTTTTTGAGTTGTTGTTTCCCCCTCCCCCCCAAGTCCTGTCACCTTAGCCAGTAGGATACTGGGTCCTATTTAAATGAAAGAGAAAGGACTAGAGGGCCGGCCCACAAAATTACAGTGGTGGAACTAACAGGAAAATCCTAGCCCCAGAGTCCCTTGTAAATTTCTTGGGTAACAAGACAAAGTTTTCCATCACTACCATGGCCCCACCTCCCAACTCACTGAGCAAAAACATGACCATATAAAAGGCAGTATGGACTAAGAAGAATCACAAGCTCAAGGCAGCCATCAACTATTTTACCTCTTAAGTTGAGGGAAGGGATGAAAGAATTTGCTCTTAAACCATTGGTATAAGCGAACATTTGTTGAGCAGATATTATGTGTTAGCTCTGTACTACTAAGTGCCTCTTAAGGATTATCAAATTTAATCCTCTTGGCCTGAAACCATTATTATTTTTATTCACATCTTAGAAGAGAAGAGAAAGGCTGAGCAATTTGCCCAGTATTGCAAAGCCATAAATGGGGGGTGGCATGAGAAGCCTGCCATTCTGTCTTCCTGGGCTTTCCCTTAATTATCATGCCTTGCTCTCTCCAATGCTGGCACTGCCGGGGGGCATTCTGAGTCACAGACTGTCATTCCAGAATTTCAAACATTGGTCTTTTTGGAAATACATTTTTAAGTACAGTGAGAATAATGGCAAAGTACCATTTTCTGTATTTGAGGTCAATGATGCATAAACCATGGGTAAAATCACATCCTTAGGTCCCTAGAAGAAACTAAAGGGTCTTAATTCATCAGGTTATTAAGTTTGGTCATATTTCCAAGGCAGACATCACTTAATTTTAAGCACATATTCAGCATAGCAGCAGTCACACAACTTGAGCAAAGCAGGAACTGCAACTCCTTTCAATAGGAAAACAAACAGATCTTTAAAGGTCCTGACCTAGGCCCAGCTGCCTAGTAAGACATCATATAAAGCAAAGGACAACGACTTCCGACTTTCTTTGGAGTTGTCAGATATCTCTAGGGGTTTTTTAGAAGAAGGGTTGGTTGTTTTCACATAGCTTAAGACTTAAAATTAAGAACGATTTTAACTGATGGGTTCACCCTAACGAACGACAACTATATGTGGAAAGTCAATCTAATCCTAATGCCTAACAGAGTTAACGCCCACCTGGGTATGACATGTGACTCTGCAGTGAGCAATTCAAGAGAACACTCCACAGTAGCAGCCTTCCCCAAAGAAAGTGGAATCCACAAGCAGGCTGGACTCTTGGTCCTGCAAGCCTCTTTAAGACTCGGTTTCCTCAAGTGCAGTAAAGGAATAACCGCTGTGAAGGAGGCTGTGAGATTTAGAAGAAAATGATGAAGACTCTTCTAAGGATGCAAAATTCTCCCACTAGGCACTTCCTAACAAAGAGTTCCTGCCATTTGCTTACTACCGAAGAAGGGCGTGGAGGCAGATAAGACAAGAAAACAGGATTCCATCCACTGATGACTGGGGATAAGGTTGCACACCAGCACAGTGTGCCGAGTTTCTTTTCAGCAGCACTGCCCCAGCCTGTGTCCGGCTCCAGGGAAACGTCTGGCGTGTGGCGATGCCGCCCGGGCCATTTCATCGACAGCACTTGCACATGTGTAGGGTTTACTTAAAGTGACCGACAACCTCAAGGAAAACAGGGGCGCTCTCTTCATTGCCCGTGCTGTTCTCTCCTCCTGAGAAACTTCAAACTGCGATTAAACTGTCAGACCGTAAAGCCCACGCCGGAAGTGCTTAACCCCGCACCTGACCCAGACTGCGGCCTGGACTGGGGCTTCCCCGCCGCAAACACACAGTAATGCAATTACCGCCTTCCGTAGCTCGGCTCCAAGGTGCCAAGGGCCGCCGGCTGTCACCAGGGGACTAAACCACTCCCTTCCGGGAGCCGGCTGGCGCCCGGACTCCGCAGGGAGGGGCGTGGACACCCGGGCCGGCTGGCTGGGCAGCGGCGCGGGGAGTTCAAACCCGCGCGGGCCCTGGGGAGGCAAGACCCTAAAATCCGAGGAGGGGCGCGCGAGCCTCCGCCTTTGCCGCCACTCGTCGTAAGGTCGGGCAAGGAAACCCGCGGCGTCGCCGTTCCGCGCACACGCGCGCCCCTCCCCGGGCCGCCCCTCGCCCGCCCCTCCTCCGCGCGTAACGGGCCGCTGTGCAAACTTCCCGAAACTCCGCGGAGGGAAATCCTGACCCGGCCAGCGGCTCCCGGCTCCGCGCGCCCCGGCGCGTCCGGGACGGAAGTGGGTGGGAGCAGTCGCTGCGCCGCGCCTTTGTTACGGCTCCGGGACCCCGCCGGCCATCAGAAGCACCCTCTCCCCGCGGCCGGCAGCTCGGCTGCGCCCTCTCAGCCCCGGGCTCCCTAGTTCCCGCCACCGCCCCCAGCTGCACCGCCCTGGACCTCCGGCCGGGGAGGGCGAGCAGCGGCGCTTCCCGGGGTCTGCCGGCCTCAGCCCTACGTTGCCCGTCCCTGTCCCTTTGCCACCGTGCGGAGGGGCTTTCCTCACCTTCCTGAGCTTCCTCCAAACCTCCGAGAGGCACAGTCGCCCCTTCCGGCCAGACAGCGGCTGGGCAACCCGGACTTCTCAAGAGTGCAGAGGCCCCTCCCAGCCGGCTTGCACAGAGCGAGGAGCGGGTCCCCTCTCTCCGGATGATTCACTAAGATCCTTACCTGGAGGCTCACAGAAGTCCCCTCCCCTCCGCCGGCCCGCGCAGCGATCGAGAGCTGGCGCCCTCTGCCGGGCCACCGGGCATGAGCATCCTAGCGCCGGAGCAAGGAGCTGGTCGGAGGGTCGGAGACGAGGGGCCTGGCCGAGCGCGGGGACCTCCGCGCCTCCCTCCCTGTCCTCTTCCCGACCACGGGCCAGTGCTCCGTGTCCATACTGGGTCGACATGCCCAGGCAGGGGCCAGCCCTTGGGGAAAGGAAACCAGAGATGTCCCCACGTCCCGGGACAAGGCGCCCCGGGGTCGCCCCACTCTGGGGTCAGCCCTGTCTGAGAAGGTGTCCCAAGGCAGTGAAGATGAATCGACACGAAGCTTATGTCCTGCGTCTCAATAGTCCCCTTCTGCTCGGGTTAAAGGGAAGAGCGCGAGGCCACAGTGGTCTGTCACACCCCTGGGTCCCAGGACTAGGAAGAGAGCTCTAGGTGCAGTCGCGGGCCGGGGGTCCAGCCGAAAGCCCGGCGGGGGGGGGTAGAGGCCGGGGCGGGGATATGGCTCACCCGGCCTGAGGAGTCCGAAAGACCCGCTCTGAGGAGTAAAACAGACTTCCAGCAGGTTAACCCCGCCGGCCGCCCGGTCTCCACGCGCAGATCCCTAGCGAAACTTTACCAAGTGGCTGGGAGGAGAGAAAGTCTACCGGCGAGGGCCACCACAGGGCCAGCGAGCGTTCACACGAGCGCCCCAACTTCCCGACCCCACTCACCTCCTCGGTGCGCTGAGATCCGGCGCGCGGCGCCTTTGTCCACCTGCGCTGCCCGCCGCCGGCACAAAGTTCCCCGAGGGGGCAAAGGTGGCGGTCACTACGCACTAGGCACGGTGGCTCCGTGCCTGGGGGCGCACACCCGCGCGGGACCTGGGTGTCGGGGGCACAGTCCCCCACACTAGCTGGTCCTCGCCGAGACACCCGGAAAGTTTCTCGGCCCCGCTCGCCGGAGCAGGGCAAAGTTGCGGGGCTGGTCAGGGCTGACGCCGCGACTCCGGAGTGCGGGTGCGAGTCCCCGGGCTGCCGCGGGCGCCGGGTATTAATTGTGGGGCTCCCGGGTGTCCACCGTCGGGCGCTCTGAGTGGCTCGGACAGCGGGCCAGGCCGGCCGGGTCGACGTGACCCACCCCCTCGGCGCGCGCCCGGCAGGAACAGTCGGGTACGCGCCCACGCGCACGCGCCGGGAAGCTGCGGGTGCCGCGGGCTGCCGGGGATGGCCAAGCTCACCCTGTTCCTGCGGCGCGGTGGAGCTTACCTAGAGACCCCAGCAGGCACGCCCGGTATTCATCGTTCTAGGGATAAACACTGTTGCCATCTGCAAACATTGTGGGCAACTGAGTGCTGGACCAGTTGTCAAGGAGATGGTGTCTGCTTGGTCACTCACAACTGTATGCGTCCCCTCATACCCTGAGAGTTGCCGGTTTTGACGTTCCCTATGTCGGTAGTTCTCACACTTTATATTTTAGCTAATCAGAATCCACTGAGATTTGTTAACACAGATTGGTATCGCCTACCCTACCCCCACAACATACACACGTTCTAATTCTGCCAGGGTCCCAGAATTTTGCTTTTCTCACAAGTTCCCTACCTCAGGTGTTGCTGAGATAGCTGTGAAGAGTAGTAAATGAGTTAAGGTCTGTGAAGTACTTGGTAATTAAATCCATTTGTGCTACTTGTCTTTCGTAGCGTTCACACTGAATTTCCTCAAACATCTGCTTCTCCTCCTCACATGTAACACTCTAAAAATTCTCCTCTTGAGTATTCTGCAAACTTAGAGACACCAGTCCTTATTAGAAAAAACAAAGGTGAGTGTATAAGTTTATTGAGACTGTCATAACCAAGTGCCACAGACAAGTTGGCCTAAACAACAGACTTACTTTTTCTCACAGTTCTGGAGTCTGGAAGTCCAAGATCAAGGAGTCAGCAGCACCGAGTTCTGCTGAGGCCTCTCTCCTAAGCTTGCAGGTAGTCTTGTGTTCCCAGCTGGTGTCCCCTATGCACCTGTCTGTATCCCAACCTCCTCTTTTTACAA
Organism: Uropsilus gracilis; assembly: GCA_004024945.1. Lineage (NCBI taxonomy): Eukaryota > Metazoa > Chordata > Mammalia > Eulipotyphla > Talpidae > Uropsilus > Uropsilus gracilis. The sequence goes on along the minus strand of PVHY01003531.1, from coordinate 25,631 downwards.
AGACTCTGGTTATGTGGGGTTAGGGCTCACCCATACAACTTCCTTTTAACTTAATTACTTAATTATCTCTTTAAAGACCTCCAAATATAGCTACATTCTGAGGTATAGGAAGTTAGGAGTGAAGTTTCTGAATCGGAGTGGGCAGATGAATAACTCAGCCTGTTACGTCCTTCTGAGATCCTAGATAAAAAGTTAATCTGCCTCTCCAGTCCCTATCCATCCCGATGCCCTCCACTTGAGACTGACCTGTGTACTCACCCAAAAACAGTGTTGTAACTTAAAACTGGAAGGACTTAACTAAAATCTAGTAAAGAAACAGCCCTTTTTTATTTTTATTTTTTATTTTATCTATTTATTTATTTATATATAAATTTCACAACATTGTAATCCCAGGGATTTGCCACCCCCTCCCCTCCATCCCTTCCTTTCCCTTCTGCTCAAAGTTGTGCACTTCAGTTTGGTGCTTAGCTTGCTTTGACTTTTCCTCAATTCTTTTGTTTATTTTTTCACTATATCCCATATGTTAGTGAAACCATTTGGTTTCTGTCTTTTTCTTAATGACTTGTTTCTGCTAATATTATTTCTTCTAAGTACATACATGTTGTTATAAAATCATCAAATTTGTCATTTTTAATTGATGAGTAATATTCCATTGTGTATCTATACCACATTTAAACTCAGTTCATGGTCCTCCGAAAGATAGCACTCCAAGGTGTGAAAAGAATATGACAGCCTATCAAGAATTTGGGGGCCGGGCACCTTGGCTCATGCCTGTAAGTGGCAGTCTAGGAAGCCGCAGTGGGGACCAGGCATCGCGGTTCGAGTCCCTCTTGGGGCAACATAGCAAGACCTAGGTCAAAATAAAATAGCTGGGTGTGGTGGCGCGTGCCTGTAATCCCAGCTACCTGGGAAGCTGAGGCTGGGGATTGCTTGAGTCCATGGCAACATGAGCCTGTGGTTCCATGGGCAAAAATAGTGAGACCTAGTCTCCAAAAAAAAAAAAAAAAAGAATTTGGGGTTCTTACAGCCTATCAAGAATTTGGGATCCTTACATAGCAAACCTTTCAAAACTGACCCTTCACCTTCTGTTAATGATTAAGTACAAAATCACCTTACCTTTGTCCTGCCTGTGTTACAGCTGCCTTTTTGGATAGAAGCACTAGTCCCTCCAAGGCTCCTGGAGAGCTCCTTGAGTAGACACATTAAGTCCATGAATTCAAATGTCCCTTGGAAAGAAATCTGGCCCATGGAAGATGTGCAATCTATATTAGCTGGAAATTTATCATAGCTTTATCTGCAGTTTTCAGGTCTCACATTTAATTAAACACATTAAAGATTCTTCACTTCTCTGAGAACTCTGGCACCATTTACAGTTATGGAAGGCAGGTAAGAAGAGAAGACCAGGGCTGTTTCCCGAGATCCTACATTAGCACGTGAATAGTTGATCTTCAACAAATTACTACTGCCCTGAATTTGGAATCTTGCAGGACCTCACCCCAAGTCCTCTGCTGGACCTACTTCCTATCTATGCTTTACAGCTTCATCTAGTAACAGCTTCTAGTAACAGCTTCATCATCCTGAAACTTGAGATCCAAGTGGCTAAACCGAATCACCATATGTTTTTGAAACTCATAGACCCATGACCGAACATGTTCTCCAAACTTTGTCCTCCCCTGTACTCCCCTCTGATGACACAAACTGCATATCACTCATGAATCAGGGAACCTGGGAGCCACTTGAAACATGACATGTTTCACTCCACCTGCTCCCTCCCATGTGCCCAGGTTTCCCTCTTCTCCAGCCCTGCCACTACAAACATGCCATGGCCCTTTGGACCTTTCCTTCTCATGTTTTTGACACCAACTTCAGGGCTGGACCTGCTGCCCCAGCCTAGCTTCTTGGCCAACATCCTCCACATAACTTCTGGCAGCTTTCAAAACAACACCTCAAAAGGGTCCTCCCACCCTGTGACCCATGTGGAACACAGGGTCATAATAACTGAGTCACTTTTCTGTTTCCTTCGTTAAGCCATGAAGTTGTGGAGGATAAGAACCTCATCCATTTTTCTATTTGAAGTTTAGTTTGGTCTTGATGCTCAGATAAAAAAGGAAAATATTTGCCTTCAAGTATGGATTAATTCTCAGAATTCAGAAGATTAGAATTTGTTAGCAAATGCTTTATTTGGAGCAATTTTCACTTTTCTAATAATATATTGTAAATGTTCACCCTAAAGTCATCTCTTGTTTGAATTATAAGTTCATGATTTAGAGTTACTACTTTCTTCTGTGCTTCTTAAATGCTTCCAGCATCCCTTAGAAATCAACATTTGGGGTATAGGTAAGAGTGTAAGAGTATTTTATAAAATAGGATTAGAAAACACTAAGGTGCATCTTACATAATAAGCATTTTGAATCTTTTGTTTTGGACAGTTGTATTTGTGGGGTTGTGTGTGTGTGTGTACAGAGTTATGATGTCAAATTAATCCCTTCTGTGGATAATAGTTGAAAAGCTGGAGAGACACTGTCTTAGTGTTGCAGCTGTGTTCATCAACAGACACACAGCGACAGTCAAGGAGGGAGGCTTAATTAAGGAGAGAACATTTTTTGGAAAGATACTCTGAGCCTGTCTTTTAATCAAGGAAATGGCAGAGTAAAGAGTGAAATATGCTGTTCCTTCTGCACAAAGTAGGTGTCTCATAAATGCCTTTATTGACTGGTGTATGCATACAGATGGGTAAAAGGGTGCAAAATATATATGGGAAATTCTTGTTACTGGAGTCCCCCGGGAAGTAAAGAAATGGGATCAGTGACACAGAAAAGGGGAGGGAGACCTGGTCTATGGCCAAACACTGCTGGTGTCCTGGAAGTTTCCAAACATGAGCCAGAAAGGTGCAGTAACATGGGATTTCCTAACCCAATTTTCATCACAGATGTCCCATGATCAAAGTATGTCAATTCAGTTAAACTTGACTGAAATAAAAGTAGCACTTTCTTTTTTATTCATTTTTAATTTCCTCCTTTTTTTCTGTTCTTTGTAAAAATAACACATTTTCTCTGTGTTAAGAGTTAGAGATAGAAGCCCAATGTAAAACTGCAGTGCTCAGAGCAACTTGTGCAAAAAAAAAAAAAAAGTCATAATTTCTAATCTCTGATTATCCGCCAGTCTACAAAACCTATTGAGAGTGGGGCAGAAATGAGATAGTGTTATATAATAAAGGAAAATAACAAGCAGCCCTTATAAAACTATTACCTTAGAGTTTTGCCAACTGTTTCAATTCATATTAAATGCTTTTAACCACGGAACCTAGATCCAGTCCACAAATATTTAGAAGGCAACGTTCTCACTCCCTAGTATAAAGTTTAGAATCTGTAAAGGAAGTTTGCCATGTAAATAAAGAATACACATTATTGCTACTACTTTCTTTTTTTCCTTATTTAAGTTATTTTGATCTGGACAAATTAGTGGGATAATAACTTGGGCCAGGAGAATATTGACAAGGTTTTAAAAAAGACAAATAGGGTGGACCATAGGAAACCAAATTTAAGGGAAAAAAGAAAATTTTAAAAGAGAATTTCTTTATTCTCCTGTTTCTAGATAGTAATACACTTGGTCATGAATATTACTATAGATTTTTATTTTTAATTTGGATGATGGTAAAACCTGAAAGAAATCAGACTGTGGCAAGTATGAGTTTTAATAAAACTTTAAAATAGGTTCTAGATTATTCTTCTTAAGTAAAAAACAAAAAAACAGGGTGGTTGGCAAAAAATACAGTTTTGAAAAATCCCTGGAGACTAAAACATTCTTTGATATTATTTATAACACTGGCATGCCTTAACTGTCTAAAGGAAACTAGAAGGGTGTCAGTTGAATTTTTTCAACCCTTAAATATGGAGAAAATGTTCAATATAGTTCATCTTCTTTCCTTGTTCCATGTAACCTTATAATTAATAAACAGTTCTTGAGCATTAGCAAATCGTGAGTACCAAGAAGAATACAGGTATCTACCACTTTTCTAAAGGTTACATTATACCACTTTGCTATTACAAAAGACCTTCTTTTGTACCTGGATTTGCTAAATGAATAACATCTTTTGCTTTTACCAAAAGCAATAAGGGAAAAGAATGCTTGCAATTCGTTTACCTCAACCCTTCTAGAGGCAATAAGCACCCCCAAATATTGAGAGTGGCACTGCCAAGCTCCTTCTCTAAGAACTACCTTGCATATATTTGTGAATTTATTGCATCACTTCAGCTTTTACTATGTATTAGTTTGATTCTATGTATGATTTGATAGGTTATGTTGGAGTCTGGGAGTGCTCTAAATATTTTCCAGCTCAGTTAATGAAAATTGTTTCTTCACTTTATATGATTTAGCCTTTACTAGAGTTTGAATAATGGGTGAAATCTTGGATGTAACTGGAGGGTTCAATAAAAATTGACAATATAGTTGGGCCAGATCTAACTTAGCACAGTTTTGCTCATCTCCTCAAAGTAGCATCTGTAGGAGGATGTGACTAGTCCCTATATGCTGTTGCCACTATTGGCTCTGCCAAGTTTCATTTGGATATTAAAATTGATAGCAAGTTTTCATCTCTTGAGGAAAAGGGCAAAGTTCAGTAAACTGGGAAACCCTACCACTTTTGACAAAAGAGATCATAAAAAGCATATCAAAAGTATACTCTTTCATCATATCCTGTCACAGGAGTCTCTCAGGTCCTTGTGGTGGGAGATGACCAAAAACCCCATGAAAAGAGATTTTGCAACTGGAACCAATAATGTTTTAGATTCTTCCTATAGCAACTTCTCCTTGTCCTTGACTTTTGCCTCCACTCTCCCTCACCTGTCACCTCCTCCCTCTGGTCTCATGTTGGCTGTGGCCTGTTTTATAGTTTCTTTAGTTTACCTGCTTCTCCATCCTCTGAGGCTTACAAAGTCAGCTACGATATTTTAGGTCAATTATTTAATCTCTCTGACTCCTTGGTTTCCTCACCTATAGATTGGGCTGTTGTAACAGTATCCCCTTCTCTGGACTGTTGTAAATAACTTAGGGCAATACTTCAAAACAGGTAAGTGATTAATAAACATGGATTACTTTTCTAGTTATTGTGAGAAATTTAATCATCATTTCCTATTTAATTACTCATTGAATGGGAACCACTTCAGATTTTATCAGGTTTGTCACTAGTCTATGAAAACAAGAATGTCCCTTTATGCATCATCATAAGTATTTCACTTGTCAGTGTCAACCAGATTTTACTGACCCTCTGGTGATCTGGTGCCAGATGAGAGTTAGAAAGTTACAGGTGGCATCTTTGTTTTTGAAATTATAAAAGTTTTGCATTCTCCAGCAAGTCAAGTCAGAGTGTGTCCACATTATATTTGTAGGTTAACTTTCCCAGTAGACCGCCACTACTCTGGCTTAAAGGAAACTCACTCTGTCTTGGATCTCCTTTCTGAGTAGTGCCCAGAAGCTCCAGCAATGTGTAGCTAATAGTATTCTGCCACCAGTGATCAGCAGTGCCCAGAGAAAATCCTACATAGTTAATCTCTACAACCTTGACTTCCAGGGATGTGGAGACTGAACCTAGACATTTCCGTGGTATAAGTCCTATCTAGTAAGTAGAGACAAGAAAATGAAGGTCCCAGGACTGTACCAAAAGGAGATGAAGTTGGGACAGATGCTTAGAAATTAGTAAATAAGGAAAAAGAGAAAGAAAACCTCGGGAAGACCTTCTGCTAACATTTCAAGGATTTTGTTACATTAACCATTTGCTTTAAAAAGTAGATAATCACTTTTATGCCAGCAGAAAACCACCAGGGTGACTTGGAAATACCACCCCTACCTGCTACAATGTTGGTATAGTGTTCGTTTCTGTTTCCACAAGACAAATAAGAGCAGTCTTGTGGCTTCCCAGTGAGCTAGTAGTGAACAGAGTATGAGCTTTGAACAACCTGCTATTTTGAAAGTTTCCTGAATTCTCAAGCTTAATCTAATGCAAAGCCTAACTTAACTTAAGCTGCTAGTTTTTGCCTCCAACAACAGGAAATAGCTGGTTGTTACTTACATTGTGGATAATAATCCTTCACTAATTAGAGATCTTTGTTCTTTTGTTGGATAGGTTGAGTTGCTGCAGAGAGAAATTTTGTATCATGCCAACCATTTATTAAAAAGAGTCCTTTTACCCTCATAAAAAATTGCCAGCTGTAAGGTAGTGTTTTATTTAATATGGCAGAAGGAGAACTAAATAACTCTTTATTTGAGAGTGAACTAGAACAGCACATTATGTAAAGACTAGCTGTGTAGATAGAGACTTGTAGAGCCATTTCCTGGTGGGAATGCAGAGCTCAGGTGTGCCTTCCACTCTAACCTGATTTTCTACAGAGAAGACGACAAAAGGGTTTAAAGAAACCCATCTCAAGAAAATTAAAGCCAAAGGGTTTGTGTAGTTACGACCCCCTGAGCATCAGAATGAACCATGGGGAACCCCCAACCTGACCCTATGGAAATTAATAAGCCTCACCTAACATGTTGGATGCACACTGTGTCTACTACCTTGAATTGCCATAACCAGAAGGTTCTCAATCAAGTGACAAGACTGCAATACTGCAGCTAAACCTTACCAGGACATCCCATTAGAGGACTCAAAGAGAACTAGCAGGAAATCTGTGCTGGAGATCAAAATCTGGGGTTAATTATGAGTCTTCAGAATAGTGCTTTCTTCCAGATAATGTAACTGATCTTTCAGTTGCTGAGCACGCTAGCCAAACGATCATGTTGCCAGGACTCAAGGCTAGATTTTTGGGGGGTGGTGAACCTTAGATATTACATGTACCTTCTGATTGTTGCTACTGTTGTGTCCTTGTCACACCATGCTACTCATGATCCCAAATCTGCCTCCCACCCCATTTAAAGCTATCATTCTTTTCCAAAATTAACAGGGAGATGGCAGAATTGGCTAGGTGACTTTCAGCTAAAACTAGCAGAAATTCTCTTCATGTTGGCTTCAGGAGTGAGACTCCATCATAAGAAGTTAGGAGAATTTTAGGATTCTCTCACTCCTGTTTTGTCTACACTGTGCAGGTTCTTGCAGCAAGCATCGTCCTCCCACTGATTATAAGCCTTATATCCATTCTTGACAGTATCCACATATAAAATCCCTTTAAAAACACAGAGAAGTAATTTTCCTCTAAACCTCCATGAACTTGTAGCTTCTTTTTCTGAACCACTGGCCTGACTTCTTTGTGCTCTTTCCTTAGTCCATCACTAGTAAGAGAGATGGTAGCACTCTTGGACCACTTGATCCTCCCCTGGTGTTAAGGAGTCATTCATATTCTTCAAGGCCCATGACTATTTGGGAGTGAGGGGCACTTGAACAAAACTTGACTTCTGTTACCATCTCTCCAAAAACAAAAGAATGAAAGGCTGCTTAGTAGGTAATTATGAAGTCGTAGGTCACAGGCTATGTTTCATGATAACTGACTCTTGAACAACATGGGTTTGCACAAGTTCACTTCTATGTGGATTTCTTTTTTCAGTAAATGGACTATAAATTTTTTTGAGGTATGTGACAATTTCAAAAGGCTGCCAGATAAAGTACACCACTTTGAAATACCCAAACAGTTAAAAAAAAAGGTATGCCATGAATGCATAAAATATGTAGATGACAGTCAATTTTATCATTTATCACCTTAAAATATACACAAAAGTGTTATAAAGTTGAAACTTATCAAAACACTTAAAGACATTCAGAACTGAGAGAACTGCAAACAAATGTAAAAATGCTGTTTTCACTGTAAAATTAAATGTAGCACATACATACATATACTCTATGTAATAATTTCCTACCCATCTCCTGTTGCTAAAGTGTAAGGGTTTCAAGTGTGCATTTAAAATGTCATGTGATGCTAATCATCTCCACCTGAGCAATTAATCATTCCAGTAAAAAACATGAAACAGTTTTATGTAGAGGGGCAGTAGTGCCCCTAATACCAGATAACAATATTGAAAGCTCTGGTAATCATTTTGCTGGTCCTCCAGTGCTCTTTCTTTGCATTCTGGGCATATGGTAGTATTGTGCTTCTTGAGTCTCTGTGGAATCCTGTCAACCAATTTCACCAGTGAGGTGTGCTTTGAAGTCATGTGTGTAAGTTCTGGGCCAGAGCGCTTGTACTAGTTTCCACAGTTAGTTATTTTCCTCTGCCACAGGAATAATAGCGCTTTGGACAACATACCCCTGTCAGCCACTGTCCTGGGCTGAGGTTAGTGCAAGGCAGAGTCAATCAGAAAAACTGAGCACTCAAATTTCCCAATTGGAAGTGAAATCTGCTCAATGAGAATCCAATTGAATAGAGTGTGTAATTGATTCTAAATTTATGGGACAGGTTTTAGCATTTAGCTGTAATTACATCCCTGTCATGTCCTGAATGAAGAGAACTTAGCCCTATTCAGAGAACAGTAGCATTGTCAGAGCCCATTGCACCATTTGCACATTTCCCCCCATAATTCAATGTTAAACATTTAAATTATTGCTTATAGGACACTATAGAAGTGTAACAGGTCATACATAAGATGGGTGCTAGCACATTTTTACCTTTGTAAGAAAAAAAAAGAATAACTTCCATGGAATTGAGAACATCATCTAGATAATAATTTTTAATACTTTATTTATATATAAATTCCATATTTTTGTAATCCCCGGGGTTCACCCTTCCCACCCTCCCTGACCATTCCCACCCTCTCCCACCCTCCTCCCCCAAGTTGTGTACTTCAGTTTGGTTGTTAGCTTGCTTTCACTTTTCTTCATGGCTTTTTGTTTATTTTTACTATGTCCCATATAATAGTGAAACCATTTGGTTTCTGTCTTTTTCCTTTTGACTTGTTTCTGCTAATATGATTTCTTCTAAGTACATCCATGTTGTCGTAAAAATCATCCAATTTATCATTTTTAATTGATGAGTAATATTTCTTTGTGTATATATACCACATCTTTTTCATCCAGTCATCTGTTTTGGGACATTTCGGTTGCTTTCATGTCCTTGCAATTATAAATAGTGCTATAGTAAACATCCAAGCACAGGTGTCCTAGATAGTAATCTTTAGGCCAATTCAATTCACTGAGTCAAACATCAATAAATCAAAAAAGAGAACCTTCATTATGTCAAGCTGTCAACCATCTCTTAAGTCCTGGAAAAAATCTTTCGAAGTAGAAGCAAATTATTAGTAAAAATGGCATTTCTGCTAAGACCTCAACTTATTTTCTTTCTAGTATCAAATTTGTTCATTCATTAATTCAGCCTGAATAATTTATTAAATGCATGTCAATGTACCAGCTAAAAGAGGAATAATCACTTCCCCAGGAATGTTCACAAAAAAGGGTGTTATTTCAAAATATGTTAAGTGCTGTCAAGAAAAAGAAAAGAGTGCTCTGAAAGCTAACAGGGTCTCTAATCACTTTTGGGAGGTTCAAGGAAGGCCTTCCTGAAGATACGACATTGAAGCTGCAATCTCAGAAAGATTTTCTTTAGAAAGATTTTCTGTGAAAAGAAATTAAGATGGACCACAGAGAGAGGAAGAATTTACAAGATTTTGCAGGTAAGAGAATAGCCTGTTCAAAGGTCTATGGAAGATGAATATTTCCTATTTTCAGGCTAAATGAAAAGGATCAAATCCAAATATGATCCAAATCAAATTTGGCAATTTGAGCACCACATTATGTAATTACAGTAATAGATTATAGCATTCACAGGTAAAATAAACATTCATAGGTACTCAGTGATAATAAAATAAACATTCACAGGTACTCAGTGATAATAAAGAACTGAACGTATGAAAAACAGTAGGGAAGTAAAGTCATTTCTTATAGAAGAATTCTAACTAATAGATGTAGAGGGAAGTCACTTGGCAGACATCATCATAACAAAAGAAGGAAAATAACATCATTAATATCATATGCCTCCTAATATGACAGACTGAGTAAAATACATTATTTCTGAGTGATACTCTTGCCAAAGTACATATAATCTGAATTTAAACACAAGGTAACACTGGACAAACCAATTGAGAATCATGCTACTAGCTAATATGTTCATAATATTCAAGGTCTTGAGTAAATGGGGGAAGAATGAATAATTCTTTGAATGTTAAACTGGGGAACTAACTCCTGTTGGGAGATTAAGACATAACATTCACATGCAATCCTGAGGAGTCATCTACTAGATCCTAAACCAAATGTTGTGATTCAAGTAAGGTCTGTATTTTATTAGCTAGTATTATATACTAATGTTAATTTCCTAATTTAGACCATAGTTATATAAGATAGTCATCTTTAGGGATGCCAGGAGAAGGATGTATGAGAAATCTTTGTACTAATTTTGTGATTTTTTGTATGTCTGTTTCACAGTAGAGTTTTCTTAAAAAGATGAAGGAATTAAAAGGGGACAGTGTAACTGGAGCATAGAAATTGAGAACCCAGTGAGAATGTTAGCTTGAGACCACAAAGGGTCTCAAGTGTAGATGATGTTAGAGATTTATATCTTTACCCCAAAAATAAAGGGAGATGTTAAAAGTTAGGCAGTATTAATAGGTCTTAATTTACGTTCTTGAGAGATTATACCAGCTGCAATGGGGAAATTGGGTTAGAGGAAAACTGAGTACATGTAGGCAGGTCAATAACAGGATATTACAAGTGCAAGAGAAAGGTCACCACTAGTTTGGTCTAGGATCATGAAGTGAGAGAGGATAAACGCAGTGGAGATATTTAGGAAGTAAAACCATAGAGTGAGTGGGTGTGTAGAAAGACTAGGACAAGGGTGTCAAGGATGATTATCCATATATGGCTTTCCCAGCTAGAGAAACAGAAGCTATTCACCAAGAAAATAAACACTAGAAAAGGAGATAAAGTTAAATGTTCAGCCATTGAGTTTGAGGAATTTTTCAGAGACCCAATTGGTGATGGCAGAAAAAGGTAGTTGAATTTCAGGGGCATAAATTACACAGCAAATTCTGAGGTAGAATTAAAATCTGATGATTGAAGAAAGTTACCCCCAGAACAGTGGGGAAGAAGACATGCAAACAAAAGTTGTGATTTATCCTAACAAGTATAAAAATTGAGTTATATGTGAACAGAATTGAGGAGTAACTGCAAGTATGGATAACTGAGGAAAAGTTTCACAGAAAAATTGATGTTGAGATGAGTTTCAGGGGGTGGGCAGGAGTTTGTTAGGTTAATTCAGAATCTTGGTACAATCTGAATGAGTATTACTTTATTTCTTCAATTGATTAAAAAAACTCCAGCTCTAGAAGTACAACTAGCAGGTAACTTTGAGAAAACTACTAGAGCTCTACAAGTGGGAAGGAGGCAGTGTGCTTCTAATTCTCCTATGTTTAGCAAAAGATATGCAGTACCTGAATCATTAATATTGTAACCATACAATATGTTTCTGAAATAAAGGTGACCTAAATAGATGGAGAGAAATATTAGGTCCCAGATTTAGAGAAGATGTTGTTGTCATATCAGTTCTCTCTAAATTGATTTATAAATTAATAGAGGTCATCACCTAAATAAGTCATATAGCCAATAAAAATTCCAGTAAGTTTAAAATATATATAAACCAACAAACTGATTATAGCATTTCAATAGAAATGAATAAGACTAATGATATCATTTTTCAATAGAAGAGCAAAAAAAAGAGAACTTATGCTACAGTAGTCAAGGCAATGATATTGATGTCTAAATAGAAATATATAGAGAAGAAATAGAATTGATTTCAATGATCTTCATTGAATTGTCTTGGGGTTATGTCCTCATAAACTGTTTGTAAGTTGGAAAATGGGATATATAAAATGCATTAATATACCCAACACCCTGAATATCATAGTTTAACCATCAGCATACTTAAACTCTTTGATTAGTCTACAAGTAGGCAAAAATCATCTAATACAAAGCCTACTTTAAAATAGAGTGGGACTATCTCATGTAGCTATTGAATAGGTGTACTGAAAGTGAAAAATTGAATACCTAATTCAAAATTTAAAATACAGTTTCTATTGTATGTGTACCACTTTTGATTCATCATAAAACTGAAAATATATAAGTCAAAACATAAGTTGTATAGGCAACTGAGTTTTGACAAAAATGCTGAGGTAATTTAATGGGGAAATGACAGTATTTTCATGTGCTAGCATATATTTGTAATACATATTAGAAAATCCTTCTATCCATATATTTAGGAACTCTTGGAATTAAATAATAATAAACATTCCAATAAGAAATGACCAGGCTAGCTATTTCCTACCAGGATAGCCAATTAGTATATAGAAAAACACTCAGTATCATTAATTATGAGGGAAATGCCAATTAAGAGCACAAGAGAAACAAGTACACACCTACTGGAATGTCTACCATTAAAGAGCTATACCAAGTCTACAACCAGTGTTAGTGAAGGTGCAGAGTAAAGGGAATTCTGCAAATTGCAGGAGGAAAGCAAGATGATGCAGTTAGTATAGAATATTTGACTTTTAAAAAAATACATGTTTTAAAGGCTACAGCCAGAAATCCCTTTCCTAACTTTTACACCAAAGAAATGAAAACATATGTTTAATAGAGATTTAATTCATAACAGCCAAAAAAATAGAATAGATAAACAAATTAAGGCATATTCATAGAAGCTCTAGTCTGCCATGAAGACAGTATGAACTACTGCTGTACTCTATGAAACAGATTTCAATCTGTTTCAATCTATCAACAGATTTCAAAATATTATGCTAAGTAAAAGAAGCCTGACACAACAAAGACTATATACTACATGATCTCATTTCTATACAATTCCAGAAAAGATAAATCCAATCAATTGTGACAGAAAGCAGAACAGCTTGGAGCTGAGGGTGGATAGAGTGACTGGGAAGCAACACAATAATTTTCTGAGGTAAAGCAAATGTTCTATACTATATCTTGATTATTACTCAGGTGGTCACTCAGGTGCATAGACTTGTCAGAACTCATCAAAATGTACATTTTAAATGGGTGCATTTTATTGAATTAAAAATATATCTCAAAGTTGTTTTAAAAATATGTCATGAGTGGAAAGTGTTCTGCTACACAAATATCAAGTCATGAGAGGCAACATATAAGCAGATAGAGAGTAATCATTCCTGAGAGACTTCAGTTTGAAAAACATGCTCACCTTTTTGGTGACTCTATCTTTCTCAGAGTGACCCTATGGATTTGTGGTGGGACCTGGCCAGTATTGAATCTTCTGGTCCATCTTGAGACTCTATTGTTTGTGTTACAGCATGGGATGGTTGGGAATTCTACTTCAACCCTTAGTTATAGGCCCCTGTTCCCAACCCCCATCACTCTGCTTTGCTGTCTAAGGTACCATTTTTTTTTAGGTGCTATCTTACTGCCTTTTTATTTTCAGGACTCATAGGTATGAAGCTCATGTGTCACCTGAGATCCAAGTATTTTCAAAGTTCATGGAGAAAGGAAATGTAGCTACTTTAGTCTTTGATTGGCCTTGTTTTCTCTTTTCCTCACTACTTTTTCTGCCAAGGCCCCTACTCCATATCTCAACACCACTGTAACACAATCCACAAGAAGATTTAGGAGCTTTGATTTGGGAGTGAGCTGAGGTCTCAGAAACGGATCAGATGGTCTCAAATGAGCCAGTACCCACCAAGAATAGTCACTGTTTACATATATAGAGGCTTTTCAGCAAAAACATCCTTCCAAAAAGATAATTGACTATTTGCCCAAAATAATCTAATTAAATACAATTATACTTATGGTTTCTCTGTATTTCAACAGAGTTCAAACTTCTTAGCATTGCCCATGAGTCCATTACAATCTGGTCTTTGCATTTTCCTGGAAACCCTGCTCTCACATGCCCTCTCCTACATGATGCAACATCAAATATCCTAGAAATTGAATCCTGCGTGAAGCCTGCATACCCAAGTGAACCTGAGGTAGCCCTCCTCACCCAGCTCTTTACCTGCCTTTATTATAATACCATTAGATCTCAGAGTGACTCAGTGTATTGAGCCTCTACCCCTGAAATGTCCAGTCCACCAAAGGCAGAGAAAGCAGCACATTCACCTTTATCACTCTATAACTAGTGCTATTCCTAATCTACAATATGCATTCAGGTACAGTTAGGAGACACAACACTTGTTTACGCAAGGCTTAGTTTTTACCTTGTGGCACTTGCAAGTTAGAAGGATAACTGGCTGCAGTGGGAACCTGGGATTGCAGTTCGAATTGTGCTCGGGGCAATGTAGTGAAACCTAGCTGGGCATGGTGGTGTGCGCCTGTAATCTCAGCTACCTGGGAAGCTGAGGCTGGGGATCGCTTGAGTCTGTGGTACCCCTGGTAACTTGAGCCTGTGGTTCCAGGGGCAAAAATAGCGAGACCTAGTCTCCAAAACAAAAGAAGGATAACTGCATGGTTACACAAGGAAAGTGTAAGTATAAGCTTAATGCTGGCAAGACTAGAACAGCTAGAGAGGTGTCAAGTCAAACCTTTGGCAGAGATGTCTGCATTTACCTTTTAAAAATTGCTAATTTTTTACTGGGTACTTTCTCTGTGCTAAGGACCAGCTAAGCATTTACATGCTGTATTTACTTCTAGGGGTTGCTATGTGGATGGCCAGAAACAACAAATATGTATTCTCTCAAATTTCTAGAGTTAGAAGTTCAAACTCAAGTGTCATGGTCCCTCTGACATAGCTAGACATCCTGTCCTGTCCATTCATTTTCTGATAGGTGCTGGCAGTCATGGTTTATAACTCTATCACTCCATCTTTGCCTCTACCATGGTGTCCTCTCCCCTGGGTGCATATTTTTCTGTATATTCTCACTCTTTATAATGAGACACCAGTCACTGGATATAGGTTCACCCTAAACTACTGTGCTCTTATCTTAACTGATTTCATCTGCCTATGTTTTTCCAAATAAAGTAAGATTTTGGAGGTTCCAGATGTGAATTTTGGAGGTTCACTATTTAGCTCATTTAATCTTACCACAACCATAAGAAGTAAGTGTTATTACAATTCCCATTAAGTATATGAAGAAATTAAAGTGTAAAGTGTTCAAATGGTTGTACAAGTTAACCTACCAAGAACGCCAGAAATTCTGATGTTAGAACATTTTGTCAGACTATCCACTGTGAAACCATTCTTAGGACTTTTAAAAAACATTTTTTTTAAATTGCAAATGACACCACTCATTAAAAATAATATATGCAAAAGAGTTTTACAAACTAATAAATATTAATCAAGTGAATACCCAGGACCCATCTCTTGACATTTGGCACCTCAGAGGAATGGTCTTGCCTCATTCCCTTTGCTCACAGGTGTGAATCTGAGATTATTCCTTGATAAATTTTTAGTCTCTATGAGTCAGTGTCTCTGAGATTTCAGACTCTTGGGATTTGTAGGGCAAGTGATCTAGGAAAGCACACTTTTAAACAGGATTTTGGAAATAGATATCCTACTAGTAAAGGAAAACAATAATAGAGACACCATCACTGTTGACAGGTTGATCACAAAGACCCTGGGAGTGTCCCAGGAATGGCAGTGGGTATCTCAGTGGTAGCAGTGGGCCTGCAGGAGGCTAGAAAATTTCAGGATATGTTTTCAAGTCTTCAGGGGTTGCTAATTGATTGGAGGCTTGGAATGAGGAAAAGGCAAATACATGATGATTTGTGGTGGGCTAGCTAGTTAGTGATAATAAAGTCAAATCTCATTTGTTTAATGTAACAAAACTTGTTTTTAGTTCATGTCATGCTACTAAATCTTGGTGGGCAGATGGTGGGAAAGGGCACTCTGTTATACTTATTGACTTGAAGACCCAGGTCAATGCTTCCCTGCTGGACTACTTGGAATGTGGTGTCTGTGAAGTCCAAGACCAAGAGAAGCAGGAACACTAAATGCAGTTTCTATTCATATCCCATCAC
The DNA here is from genome assembly GCA_004024945.1 of Uropsilus gracilis. NCBI lineage: Eukaryota > Metazoa > Chordata > Mammalia > Eulipotyphla > Talpidae > Uropsilus > Uropsilus gracilis. The sequence continues at coordinate 9,679 of PVHY01003531.1, read as the reverse complement.
CTCTACTCTGTACACTGCAAGGAAGATGGAAAAACAGTCGGTGTGCCCATGAATTAAAAATGCAATGGAAATTGGTAAAACTTGGAATCTTATATTCACCACAGAAGTGAACCTGTATCTTTGACTCAAACACACAATGTTGGTGCTACTTACTATAACCAGAAAGGTAAAGTTTGGTGGAATATAGGGTGCTGGAAGTGGTATGTGCTGATGAAATAAACAGGTTTAGTCTGTGATGATTACCAAGCTTCCAAATTGAATTGTGGTATAGAGAGCTGGATCTAGGAGGGATTCCAAGCAGAGACGGGGTTGGGGGGCATGGCTGTGACAGTCAGGAGCAGTTAAGGGCATATTGTAAAGCCAACAAAGAGATGGAGGAAAAGCTAACACGAGTAAGGATAACTTACAGCCTCTCATCCCTGCTAGGCCTTTGTGGAAAGGCTAATTCCATCAGAAAGGCTTTTTACTTTATCCTGGAGTAAGAGTCTCTCTCATTTCACCAAAATGATGTTGCTGAGTGGCATTTCAGGCAAGTTAGAACAGATGGTTGATCTGTGGGGTGCTGGGGGCTCAGGGATAGGCTTTCTAGCAATCAAAGGTTATTATTTAGTCTGCCTTTAGGCTTCAAGATAATTTTTTGAGCAACTAGTTAAATAGAAGATTTGAAAAATCTTACTTACTTTATTTATTATTTTAATTAAAGAAACAGGTTTATTATTACCTAAAGATGTCAAACAAAATTAACTTCTAACATCAGAGTCATACACAATCAATCTGAGAACAGGGCATAATCTTGTAGAAATTAAAACATTGAAACTTAAGGTTATTTTGACAGTTTTCTTTCAAAAATAATCCTTCACGGAAAAAAATTTAATTGTTCCTAGAATTCCATAAAGTATCATTTATTCCTATGACTTCTATACTTATTTTTTTATGAAGTGACTTTATTTTTTAATTTTTTTTGGAGAAAGCATTTTCTTTTCCATTTATTAAAAGCTCAGTATGCCAAACTGTTCATTCCCTGAAAACATTACCTTATTTTTTAATTAAATTTTTCCCTTGATTGCGTACACACACACACACACGTATATATATCACATCATTGTCTACCCTGAGGCACTCCTACCACCCTGTCACCTGCAAACCATCATTATCTCTTGTGCCTCCCCCACCCCACTCCTGCTCTATGCCTCAATTCCATTGGCAGTTTTATATTTTTCTTGTCTGTTTGTTTGTCTTCCCTGTAGCCCTCATATAAGTGAGACCATACATTTCTCCTTTTCTTTCTGGTTTATTTCCACTAACATGATTCCTTCTATCTCTAACCATGTTGTTGCAAAAGACATAAGTTTGTCTTTGATTGATGAATAATACTCCATTGCGTAGATATACCACATGTTTTTCAGCCATTCTTCAGTTCTGGGGCATTTGGGTTGTTTCCATGTCTTGGCAATTGTGAATAGTGTTGCAATAAACATCCAGGTACATGTATCTTTTTGAATTAGTGTTTTTGTGTCCTTTGGGTAGGTTCCCAGTAGTAGGATTGCTGGGTCGAATGGTAGTTCCACTTTCAGTTGTTTGAGAGTCCTCCACATAGCCTTCCATTGTGGCTGGACCAGTTTGCACTCCCACCAGCAGTGTAAGAGTGTTCCTTTTTCTTCACATCCATGTCGACACTTGTTATTGCCCAGTTTTTTTTTTTTTGATGTGGGTCATTCTTTCTGGTATCTCAGTTTGGTTTTGATTTACATTTCCCTGATTATTAACTATGGTGAACATTTTTTCATATGTCTGTTGGTCATCTGTATTTCTTCTTTGGAGAAGTGTCTTTTTTAGTTCTTTTCCCCCACTTTTCAACTGGGCTTTTTGTTTTTGTTAAGTTGTGTGACTCCTTTGTGCATCTTTGTTATCAGGCCCTTATTGCTTGTATGGAGGGCAAAAATGTTCTCACATTAGGTTTGGTTTCTTTGAAAAATCTTACTTTATTTCTTCATTTCTTCTTTGATCATTTTATCTGCTTATTAATTCCATCTCTAATGTCATTGCTTGTTGTTTCAGCACTTCATGCTCTGTCACTGCTTCCTCGAGTATGGTCCTGAATCCTTGCCTGAAATGCAGACTTCTGGACCCTTGACAATGCCTATAGAAACAGCATTTGAGGAATGCACTCTGGAATTTGCATTTTTCATAAGGACCTGGTAATTCTCATGAAAAGTACAAGTTTGAGCCCATAAATACATAGTTAGCCTTGCTGAGAGACAAAAGGATGAGAAGAAAGTCGCCCAATTCTCTTTCCAACTGTGTCTGAGGAAATGAATATATTTTGAGGTAACTGAATCTGGGTTATTGAGTGGAGAAGAGGCAGAGGAGAAGGGACATCAAGATGGGTCCTTCTTCAAATTCATGTCAGTGCTGACTCTCCCACACCTACCCCACTATGGGTGAGGGGTAGGCAGTCAGGGAAGCTTAGTTTTTTCAAAATGCAGAGAGTTCCTGTTCTGGATGGGGAATCTTTGGTCTCACCATCTTATTTTATCAACTGAATGGAAAATTACAAGGCATCATTTCTTACACATGTACTACCTGGTACTTACTTTCCTTTCTAACATTATGTTTTAAATCCTGTGAAAGGCAGACATTAACACTATCTGAGAAATATCTCAATTGTGTAACAAGAGAACATTTTTTAGATGCAAAATTGAATGTAAAGATGTTCTCTCCTGCTAAAGTTGTTTTGAAGAGAACACAGATCTAACTTTTCCAGGCACATCATAAGAACCCTACCGGTTACATTCTGTACTGAGTCATGTGCATCCAAACCATGCAAGCAGACTGTTGCCAACTCACAAAGAGAAAACCCAGAGATATTCCAGTCTGATGGTCCTTCTCTGCTGTTTCAAATCAGTTCAGCTGTAAATGTGCTCTTCTTCTGTGCCCTGCATGCAGGCTGCCAGGAAGCACAGAGGACCCTGTGGGCACTGATGAGGCTTCTTTTTTGAGTGTCAGAGTCAAAAGAGAAGAAAAAGATCTTACAGCTGCAGCCAGAACATCCACCACCAATTAGTTCAGTGGCCTGGGGCCCAGCCAGGACCATTGCGGGACTGAACTCCAGATCAGATTCACTTGATACATGAGAAATTCCGTGGCAACCTAGTAATAATAAATGGATAACAGAAGTTTCTACAATAAATAGAAAAAAAATAGAAGGATTTTTGAGGACAGTAGGAAAACAGACCCTCTGGATAATGTTGGCTAAGTTTCTTTCCTTTTTTTGCAAATGTTTTCTTTCAACATTGGGAGGCCTTTGTGGTTCTTATGTTTTTCTATAGGGAAGAGGAGTGTGGAAATTATGAGTGTAATCCAGAAATTTTCAGTGTCACTATTTCTAAAAAGTAGAAGTTAATTTTTATAAATGGTAAATATATCACATGCCCATTTAAATACTTCAAATAGAAAAGGATATAAAACATGAAAAATAAAAGGTTTTTTTTTAATCTCCCCCCACTACCTAAAGACTATTAACAAGTCCTTATATATTCCTCTAGAATTTTCCATGCATAAACAAACATTAAACATATATGCTTTAATATTCAAATACATTATCATACTTGTTTTAATGATTATCATATATATAATCTGTGCTGGAATATTTTATTTCAACATATAAAGGTTTGTCTTATTCTTATAAATAACTGAACAGTATACCTTTTATAGTTATGGCTTAATTTATATATCAGTTCCTATTGGTGGACAATTAAGTTTTATCCAGATTTTTTTAAAAATTATAAAATTGAATTCCTTTTTTCATACATTTTTACACACTTGGAAGAAGTTATCTGTGGATTAAATTCCTAGAACTGGGATTTCTAAGTCTAAATTTTCTTTTTTACAGATATTATCATGCTATCCATTGAAGTTTTTATCTTTCACCAACAATCTCTATGAAAGGAACTCTTTCCATACACTCTCATTCACCCCAATTTCATTAAACACTACATCTTTGTCAATTTCATATGTAAATCAAACAAGTGTCTCTATTTCAATCTTTTTTAGCAAAAAGAATGCAAAATATATTGTGCAGGATCCCTGCAACTGCAGTGTTTTGTAACCAGCAATATTTTGTCTTACTTTATGTATTTGTCTCCACTCATCAGATTTTTTCATGAAGCACCTTTTCAGAAAATCCAACAAAGGTAGGGTAAGAGATGGTTTATTTATAAGTGACCATGCTGATGAAGAAACACTGGAACCAGATATAACAGTATCTGCTGCTCCCTCTCCTCTCCCACAAGGGCACTGACTGCAGGGAAGCTGTCAATAGCTGGAGGGCTACAGGCCCCACACACACCTGGCCAGAGCACCTGAGCAAAGCAGACTCTTCCTTGCACACTCTCCTAAACCAGTCCTCTGTTCTCACTTTTGGGGGAGGGAGTTGGCAGGGTAGCAGCTGTTTAGCGGTTCATAAATAAGGCATGGATTAACACTCAGCTCATTTTCTTTATCTGGCTGCATCTGCCCCTGTAGAGCTCCTATTGGGTGTCACAGCAGGTATAGAATTAGCAGATGTAGGGAAGGGGAGTCTGGTGCAAGGAAAGTGGATCTGTCAATCTGCACACAGATTTACAGCTGCTGGCCACATCCTGGGGCATCTTGGGAGGCCTATTTGCTTCCTTTGATGTGTCATAGCTTTCCACACAGCGGACTTGCTCATGCACATGACAATTTAATTGTCTAATGCTCAGACAATTTTAAGTTGGCCCATCAGTTAAGGGTACCACCAGCAGGTTTGTTTAAGGTCCTATGCAGGTCCTGGCTTCAGAGTAGCTTGGTTTCTTCCTCCCCAGGTGCTCTCACTTGGACCACGTGGGAAACCGCTCTGCATCCCCTAGTGGTTAATGCATAGGCTCAAATGCTGATATTTGATTCTCATTTCCTGTGTTATCTAGAGAAAACCACTTAACCTCTCCTATGCCACAAATTGACATGATAAAAGATCCAAAATCTAGGATATAAGGTTTCCAGGGGGATGATCACTCCTAGGATGAATGTTTGGGTTAGAGCAATGATAAATGTTGACTGGTGATGCTACAATTGACTTTGATATCCTAACTATCCTGGTATGGCAAAAATCTATGTTCTGTGTTGAGGTTGGAGTGACAGTGAACTAGCAACTTCAAGACTAGTCAAAAACCATTCTTTTTTCCACCAACCTTACCTGGTTAACTGCCTAACTCACTTTTCATGTGAAGATTTAATCTTACAGAGGCAAGACTGGTGTGGGAGGGTACAGCCAGTGTAGGGAGAGTGTCATAGAGCTCCACTCCATACAACTGATTTTCTCCCCAGAGTCAATCAAATGTGGTGTGCACTTAGTAGCACTGTATTCAGGGTGGCACTTGGAGTAGATGTCCAGATATGGGGACTAGTTTGGGGGAATGTTTTCCTTCCTGTCAGGTGGGGAGAGGTTAAGTTAGGGAGAATCTGCACCGTGATGAACATTCTTCTTTACTTTCAAACCACTGATGTTAATTGTATTCATGGAATAAGAGAGAGCAGCAGAAATCTACAGTGCTGTGTTCCTCAGTCACAAGGTGGGATGTCTTCCATCTGGTGCAGTCAATCTGCTCCCAGAGGCAGTGAATAACAAAGAGATAACTACCATGCATGTGCTGGTTAAATAAGAAATCATAATTTAGAAATTATGTAATCTGGGAATGTGGCTGAGGGAGGCTGTTCAGCAAAGAGTTGATTGAGCAAGCATCACTGAAGGTTAAGGAAAGCATGTGCTCAGACCTAACATGCCATTTACAGTAATACAGGAGACTGAAATCACACCAGGATGTATAATCTTCATGTTTCCTGAAGGTGAAACACTGCCAAAAACTATCGTTGACTCTTCAAGAAGTCAATGTAGGAAAAAACGTTCTAGGTGAAAAGAGACATAAAATCCAAAACCAACATGCAAACCTCCATGAGATCCTTATCTAAGAAAGCAAAGGATAAAGGGAAAAGCATAAAAGTTATTTGGAGACAAGTAGAGATATTAGAAAATGACTGATTCTTAGGTGGTGCTATGGAATAGTGGTTATTTTTCTGGGCATGATAAGACCATTGTGGTTAGAAGAGAATATTCTTATTCTCAGGGGATATTTATTACCAAAGTGATAAGAAGCAAAGCAGAAGGATGAAGGCAGTGAATTTTTCAACAATGAAAGTGTGAGAGTGTGAGAGAGTAACCATGGCAAATGGGTTAATTACTTGATCTGGTTGAAAGCTGTTCTAGGTGGAGATAGTTGTTCCAGGAGCATTGTTTTAGATTGAATCTAGATGGGAGCCTTTGGGTATTTGTTGCATTTCTTTGTTCAACTTTTTTGTAAATTTGAAAATTTAAAAAAATTAAAGGTAGTTTGAGAAAGGAGAGTTTATAGATCTAGGAACTCACGTTGGTGAGTTTTGCGTCATGGTATATCCTATGTATGAGTATATGTAGTGTAGGATAAATGAGTTATTAGAGTTTTTCATACCCTTCTGCCCCTAGCCTCCATGAACAGCACTTGTGGTGTGGTACCCTCCCCATGATTGTACATCTCTGACCTATTGGATGTGCGCATACATAACTGGGTCTATGAGGAAAAGAATAAAAGGGGAAAGGGCAACAACATGGGAAAAGGAGGGAACTCAAGTGGTTGATTCCATGTCAGCTGTTTTCCCCTGTTAACTATTAAAAACTTTGTGAAGGTCACGCTAAGGGCTTTTACAATCTTTAGCTCCTAGAACTGATGATAAAACTACCCGGATTGGGATGGTTGCAAAACAGAGAGCATGTCTCTTCCTTTGGAAGGGAAGGTTGTCTCTTGTTAAAAGGTTCATTTTTTGAGTGAATAACCAACTTGTTGTGGGTGGCACATGCCCTGGAGCTGGACCAAGAGCTCACCTTCCTGAGTTACCAAATCTCCAGGCAATGGGGGTTTCAAGGCTACCCCCTGCATTAGAAGGTCGGCCATGCCTTTTTCCCTTTATGGAAAGATCTTCCATCTTCACTTAACCCAGAAGACAAGATTAACTTCTTTTCTCCTTTATATATCATTGAGTAGAAAATAGGATGATGAGAGAGTTAAATGTCACATTTTATATACTTAATAGTATGGAACTTTGTCATCAGTGCTCATCTATCCTAAGTTCTACTCCCATTTATACTTCAGTGTTCAGAGTGCAAGGTCATCTCAAATTTTTAACAACTACATTGAACATTGCTTCATTCTTCTCTCTTATACTTGGATTCCACAATCCAGGATGATTTGAGCCAAGAGAAGAACTCTGAATTCTGCAGAACTCAGGCACAAGTAAAGACTATAGGAAAGTCTTTTGGCAGAATAGTTCAAATTATCAATTTTAAAAGTGGACCTCTTCTTTTATAGACAGCAAATCATCCTGACTGGTGGGAATTAATGCTGTCTCTCATCAAAAGATATATTTTAATCCTTTGTGAAGAAACTTGCTTTTCTCAATGCTAACACATCTTCACTGGGTATAGGCATACAAACAGGTTAATAAGAGTAGAAAACAGTATCTGAGGATCTTTTGAAGAAGAAAACAAGAATTTCAATGTAATTTCAATTGCATGGACATTAATGTCCAATAAAATATTCATTAAAAAATGAAAGAGATTGTAGGATTGGCATTTCTTAATTTTTACTAATCACTTCATTAAGTCAAGTACACTCTAATTCCAGACAAAGAACTTGATCGTGGAGAATAAGGACATAAAGGACCTAGATTAATAGGATGGTCAGTTGACTGAGTTAGTGCACTCTCCATCAGTTCTGTCTCAATAGCACAACCACAAAGCATCTAAAGGATCAAAGAGGAGATGATTCTTGTCAAATAATATTCCTTGACCTACCTTTCTGACATCTTTTGTTGCTGAGAACATAATGAAATGTCAAAGATTTATTTTGCATTAGCAAACAATCATGCCTTATATTTCATGGTGCTGGTAACAACCTCCTATGTGTATGCAAATCACTTTACATACTTTAAAATGCTATATAATTCATTTAAGCCTCACAATAGCAATAAATTCAATAAATTCAATCCCCCTGTTTCTCACTTTACATTGGAAACTGAAGTTCCCAAAAGGATTCCTGCAGGACTGGCGAACACTCAAGCATTTATCAAGCGCCAACTGGCAAATTGGTCTGAGTCTGAACCTCTTTGGCAATGCATGTCCGAAAGAATCCAGACTTAAAAAAAAATCAGAGTCACTGTAAACCTTCTTCAAGTGTAAAGTAACTCAATCATATTTCAACCCAAATAAACAGATTTTGGATGAAATTGTCCAGAAACAATGTATATGATGCAAGTGAATTCTGGACAAGAGAACAGATATGAAAATGCAAATGCACTGGATCATCATCACAGACTTTGGATTCTCTAGAAAACAGGGCTTAAGGCAGGACTAAGGTTTTGGCTATGTGAGAAGTGAAAACAGGGCTTAAGGCAGGACTAAGGTATTGGCTATGTGAGAAGTGTTCTGGGAGGCAGAACAGATGGAGGTAAGACAAGATACCTCTGAGTAGTGATGTGCTACATCACACAAGCCTGAAACACAGCAGACGGCTCAGAAGCCTGTTCAAGAAGTATTACAATTTCTCTGGAAGTGTCTTTGGTCTGTGAAAGAGAAACAAGGATTGTCTTCCCTGTTCCCTCTGTCCCATCTGTTGCAAGGACACATTCAAATCTCCAGAGGTTTGTGTCCCAAACAGTCATTATCATTTCTTGGTAACTTCAAAATCACTTTGTGATATTCAGAATTTTTACTGATTTATACAGTACAAATTAAGACAGAAGGTAGAAAGATGTGTGTGCAGATGCTCAATGAAGGAATAAGTCAGTAAGAAAACAAGGTAATGTTCAAAAAGATACAGATTTTAGTGAAAGATATAGTGACCATTGAAGAATTTTGTCCAATATTGAGAATATTGAAAATTACTTAGGTCAACAGGTAAGAACTTACCATAAGAACAAGAACTTTCTAGAATATACCTTCAATATGATTATACTTATTTTCGGAAACATTTACTTTGGTTGCTGCAGAACCTGATCTGAAACAAGGATTTGAGGCTAAGTAGTTAATGAGGTGAAAGTCATCACTATACAAAGCCTGCTTCTGCTAGTAACACTGTCTCTAGGATAAAAGCATGGAGCCAAAGTCATACCAGCAAGCAGTGGATAAGGACTGAACTTACAGTGGCAGCTGGAGGTGATCACCAGTGAGTTGCTGAGGGGACACCATAGCAGCCCACACCAACAGTCTGAGAGCCAGACCAGTTTTTTTGTTGTTGTTTGGTTGGTTTTTTTAGACACTAGGCCTTGCTATGTTGCCCAAGGCTGTCTTGAAACCACATTCAAGTGATTCCTAGCCTCAGCCTCCCAGTAGTTTGAATTATAGGCATGCATCATCATGCCTGGCTATTTTTTTAGGACTCCCAATAGCTGGGATTACAGGCGTGTGCCACCATACCTAGCTATTTTTTTTTCTTTATTTATATATAAATTTCACAACTTTGTAATCTCAAGGGTTTGCCTCCCCCCCCTCCCTCCCCTCCCTTCCCCCCCTTTCCCTCCTGTTCATAGTTGTGCGCTTCATTTTGGTGCTTCGTTTGTTTTGACTTTCTTC